>CAAKHG010022984.1:33979-44173 GCA_901007715.1 Dactylopterus volitans
CTGCCACCCACTGAATGAAACTAATCCCCTGCAAAAAGTGCATTTGCCTAATTTGCTATCTAAACTGGGTTAGGGATCCCATTGCTACTGGTGTAGGTGCTAGCCTGGACTTAAAGTCACAGGAAGAGCTAATGGAGATGACAAACTCAGGGGATTTATAACAGAAATTAGAGGTTCTTTCCATGTCTAACTATTGACTACATTTGAGAAAGACTATCCTGCCTGTGCTGAGAGGCCAATGAAATGCCTTCTTTCCTTTGCAACAACATACTTGTGTAAGTTTTGGCTTTAAAAATACTTAAAAACAAAAACGAAGAGCTTGTCTACATGTGGATCACAAAGATTAAGGCCAGGCATGAGAAACTCTGTAGGAGTAACACATAAACATTTAAACAGTTTGTTGAAAAGTTCGTTATATTATGACTGAGCCCCAGAACACGGCATTAATAAGCCTAAGAAACTATATTCTAACTAAGTTATGTTTTCCACATTTTGCCATCGTATTGTCAAGGGGGTCCCCAGCCTGAAGCTAAAGCTATTTGATGGGCCTTGGCAAGGTTGGGAACCCCTGATGTAGATTGATAGATGATCATGATACATGCATGGATGTTCACAGTGACACCCGAAATTAGGTTTCTTTTCATTATGCCCTTTTTTTTAATGCCGTATGTGTTCCTTCTCTTAGCTGTGCATGTATCCTTTTGCTTTTATTGTTAATTTGCATTGTGAATCTCCCACAGCCGGGGATCACTTTGACTGAGCCGCTGCTGTTTTCAACCGAGCCTTTTAAATACAGTTGTAAACCAGACGTGACATATTGTAGCAATTCAGAATTAATAAACCCTGACCACTTTTATATAAATAATTGATTCCAACGCCCGTGTTGTTGCAGCCCTCCAGTTCCCAAGACTGTGATTCAGATGGTGAGGGCACCAAGAGCATCAAAAGAAGGATCTCCTTCACACCAGATCTGTCCAAAGGTAAATCTCAAAGCGGGTCCTTAGCAGTCTCTTTCAACACACTTCAAGGTTGCGAATTTGTTTTTTGTTTTTAATTCACCGAGTGGGTGCTCGCTGTGAAAAACTATTCTCTGTGGAATAGTGTAGTGTTATTCCACTGACTCCAGTTGATTGCTGTTCTACAGGGGAAAACAAGGAAGTTGAGGAGAGGGATTCTAAAATGTGCCTAAAGAGATGTTCAGAAGTCCTGGGTCCCTCATCACCGAATTCCCCAGCGCTGGACTCAGACCTTATTGGACACATCCAGGTCGGAAACAGCTTGGGGAGAAGTCCATCTTTTGAAGGTAATGCATACCTGTTTTGGTGATGTACTATAAAGTGAACATAAAACTGCTTTGACAAGAACTCTCACAGAGGTGTTACTAGCGGTGCACGAATGTTCCAAAACAAAACAAAAAAATAACCGCAATGGTGGCAGCCACTGTGGCATCATGTGTATTCCTTATAGTAGTATGAGAGAGGGTCCAGTTAAAGCAAAGGTTAGTATATCATCTGCATTAATGATCACAAACTAAAGACTGGCCATTACAATTAATGCAGAAAAAAGAGAAAATACGAAAAAGTACCATATTGATTCCCGCCAGAGAGATTATGTTTTCAGCCATGTCCGTTAATTTGTTAGTAGAATTATGCAAGAACTACTGGGTTGATGGGGAGGTTTAACCAGGGGAAAAAGGAGAACCCATAAAAATTTAAAATTTTGGAGTCCTTTTCATTCAACTAAATGAATTTTTTTTTATTTCACAACGATGGAGGTCTGCGCTATTATAGTGCCCCTCTGTTAGCAGGATTACGCAAATAATCCAGCAGGCTGTTTCCAATGACACATGGGGCATGGGTGAAAGAATAATTTGGGGGCAGCTCTTACCATTTTCTCCGGGAAATATTACCTTGACGTAAGAGGAGGTACAGTATGTTCTCAGTTCTTATTCTCTCATAATTTCTTAACTTCTGGTCTCCAGTATTCACACTGGTATAAGTTACCCAAGCTTTCAGGACATAACTATTAAGGAACATTGTATCTCTTACAATAGCGGTATCTCTACAGTGATCTGCATCTTGCGTTAAATAAACCACAGAACTGCTAATGTGTGCGGTTGTTTTTTTCCCCAGAGGAGTCTGGGAACTGATAAGACTCTCGAGCCACTGAGTGGTGAGAAGAACAAAATAAAAAATAAAACGGGTGACAGACTGCTGCTATTGTTAATCTCTACTTCTGGAGGGGTGCTAGAAAAAAGGGCCACGTGAGGACAAAACCATGCATAGTGAGGGGACACACGGCGAGGATGCTATCTATATGGCTTATCCTGTTAGTACAAAGCCGCCTGCACCGGCTACAGCACCCGATAGAGACGATAGAGAAATCACACAACTACCCATCTCTCCGTTTTAAAAAAAGGGTCTTGATACACATCACTGGACAACAAGCAGAATACTAACAGGTGCCCAGCTGTGATAACAACAGGCTTCGTTTGCCACTTGAAAACACTCCACTAGCCAGCAATGCTCCTGGGACAAAGGCCTGATGAATTACAACAAAGAACCTACACTCAGCTATCCTTAAGAGATTAATTACGGTCTATTTCAGTTGGCTTGGTTTTTTTTCTTTCTTTCTTTTGTTTATTGTTGCTTCGCGATGACGTTGTTCTCAGCCACGTGAGGATGTAAAGAGCGCATGTTGGTTTGGCTCCCCAGATCTGTGCTGTGATAAATGGGTCTGTAAGAAGCCTGCGGACTACCTGGATGAGTCAGCACAGCTCCAGGACCTGAGAGAGGATGATAATTCTGCCAGCGAGATCACATATGGAGAGGTGGAGCAGCGCTTAGGTCAGCTGCAAGAGCAGTTGAACAGGTACATATTTTTAGAGTCAGCATGCAGATGCTTGATCCCTGTTAAACTCATTAAACTTTGCGTTACCCCAGAATGGCGAGTTCACCAGGTTGTCATGAAAGTGTGTTTTTAAAGTAACATTAGCACAGAGTCGGAGATACCGCGGCTCCACGACTATCACCGATTGAAGTCTGTAGGGCAGGTTTGTTCTTGGTGCATGTGCGTGGAGGCTTGGTTAGCAACTGAACAACTGCCCAGGGGCACCAAAACTTTTAAGGTCACCAAATGCCCAGATTTACTCCGTGTAATCTGGCTCCAGATGAACTGATTCACTTGCAAATTTGTACCACTGAAATACCATCATGTGGTTTGAGCCTTGTGTCAAAAGCTAGTTTTTGGTTTTAGTGTAGATTTTTTTAGTTCAGTTGGGGAAAAAAATGTTTACTGATAAATGTAATGAAATTGTAAAACAAAAGAAACTCCAATATTTTTAAATAAAAATTACATTTCTTTGTGACATTGCCATGTCCAATCAACTGCCATGAGCCGTAAGATGAAGGGTTTACTTTGTCTCAAATTTCTCATTTGTGAAGCTCACGAATTTTGGGGAATTTGCAGAGGGGATCTGTGGGGGTTATAAAAGTGACTGATTATCAAACTTTGCTTTGCTAGATCAATCAAGATTGATTAATCATCTAATTATTTCAGCTCTGGAGTAAGTAGCACGAAAGACGGGGGCCAGTAGGGGCCCAACAACACTCATCAGCCCCGGAGCCCCACAGGATGTTAATCCAGCCATGCGTTCACCACGCTTGCTGTTAAACACAGTGCGACAGTTTAGCAGAGAATACTAGCTGTACGGTGTGATCATCTTTCTTCACTTGCCTCTGCACGCAAGGTAGTTATAGCACACTGATGCATCAGCAGAATGTTGCCACACTCATTATAAGAAGAGCAAAGGCAATGACCCATAGACTATATGAAATAAGCAGATGTAGCCAGCAAGAAATCATCCATATCTGTTTTTGAAGCCTAAAGTTTGGCGTTTTGGTCACCGCCATCTTGGGTTTGTTTGTTTTTTTTGTTTTTTTGCAATTTTGTTTTTTTTTTTTTGTTTTTTTTTTGGATGAGAGGGGTGGATCTGATCACAAGGACATCATCTTGTTTACTCTAAACTGGACCACGATTTGCGAAATGATGATGACGCCGTAATGAAGGAGACTTGAAATCAGCGGCCAAGGCCATAAACTCATTGGGAAAACTGAATTTATTGCTGAAGGGAGAAATAGGATCATTTTCTCATCGAGTCGGATTTATCTTTGCTGTCGACGCCCCTCCTGGCTGTTACAAAGGGTGGCGAATTATGGCATTTTTATTTAGCTTTTTGGAAGATACATCGCCTTCTTTTTCTCCGGGCTACGGTACGATCATATCCTAAAATCAAAAAGGTTAAATTTTGTGATTAATTTTATGAAAAAATCCCATCACTTAATGACTCAATAATTACTGTGTGCTTTTTCTTTTTTAAGTTGGCACCTCCCACACAACTAAAAATAAGCTAAACTTCCATTGCGATGCTTGGCAGTATCTAGGTTATTTTGCAAATATACATGAGTAGGAAGGGGAAGGCAGGAGCTGTTTTCGGATTTAAAGTGGGAGCCTGGATTTTCTGGAAACAGAATGTACCACTACTGAACCAGAAAATTTCAAGTCCAAGAATTAGCTGGAGCCACAGCGTTGTCTGCTCAATTTTACAGAGTGCTGTTGTGTGCCTGAAATATCGACACAACTAATAAAATAATGCACTACCTTTATAGACGAGCTCGTTACATTCAAACAGCAGCAGCAATGCAGAGCGAGTAGTTTCTAGTTTACCATTGTGATTTTTAAGAGAGGAGGAACATTTCATATTAAGCAGTTTTAACAACACATCTGCAGCCAATACGTAACCTCAAGTTGACACACAAATGACCAGCAGGTGGTACTTTTGGCGGGAATTGTCACAAAGAATGAGAGATAGCACCGGGGTGCCTGAAATACTGGACTGGCTCATTTTTATTTAGCACAAATTTTATTCCCTGCACTCCACCTGACCTTTTTTTTCCCTAATGCGAGCTGGCTGCAGGATCAGCAGCTCTTTTCTGTCTTTTTTTTTCCTATTTGTTTTTTTTTTTTTTATTTGTGGCTTTGACTGGTCTGAAGGGATATGATTGCAAAAAGAGTGTTGGCATTGCGCTCTATCCCACAAATCCATAAAAACAGGCAAAAAATCTTTTTTTCTGCACCTGAAATAAGTGGCAACCATGTTCCTGCCTTTACACGTCTAACGATATACTACAAAAGAGCGGCACAGTAAACCAGGAGAATATCACCTTTCATGTGTCGTGTGTATATATATATATATATATATATATATATATATATATATATATATATATATATATATATATATATATTAGAAATATGACTATATAAAGGGTCATTAAGCATTTTTTCAATTTGCCTTAATATGGAGCTTTCATGGAATCTAGTTAGAATTTATTGATGCCATATAGAGTTCATTGTTATTTCTGGTAAGAGCAGCATGCTTTGTCTGCTACTCTGGCAGCATATGATTGCGCACCTCTGCCACGTCTTCTATCGGTCCACTGCGAAGGAGCACAGGCTCCATCTAGTGGTCAATGAATTAACCCAAACTGCCTTCAGTCTCTGCATGCATCAGATTTACCCCTTCGCGAGCAGGCCAAACTCTGACCCAGACACACTCATCCATGCGGAATTATACAGATCTTTATCCAAAATCGTTTTGTCTCCCTTTTCTGATCATTTTCTCTCTGTTCTTCTTGAGGCTGGAGTCCCAGCTGATGTCAGATATCCAGACCATCCTGCAGCTGCTGCAGCGGCAGCCGACCCTGGGACCTCCGGCCTACAGCACTGTGACTGCCAGTCCAGACTACCATAGACCTGCTGTGAAAGTCCAGCCAGTTGCCCTGACTACAAGCCATTTATTTAGCCATAGAGGAACTCAAGTAAGGAGAAGTTAATTCACCATGCATACCATTTTTTTTCTGACAGAGCACAAAAAAAAAGGAGTCAGGCTTCGGTGCTGCAATCACCGATCACACCAACTCTCTCACAATCACGAATCGCGGCACAAGGCGGTCCGCAGCGTGATGAGCCGCTGCGCTTTCATAATGCAAATGCTGCTCGCCATACTGTACCGTCTTCCCCAACTGCTCCGCCAGCCTGAATGTCTGGCTTGATTGCTCGCTTGCAAAGAATAGCAAATCACGATTAAGGATCCGAGCCGTCGTCATCTGTTTCTCTGCGACCGACAACTAAAATGGCGCCAGAGACTTGTGTAGAAGTCGAGACAGACTGGGAAAAAAAAAAGATTCGATGTTTGGTGTGCTGTTTGGCATATTCCGGCATACTGTTGTGTGGTAAGCTTCGTATTTTTCGCCTCTCTCCTCCGCAGGGCCCCAACCACAAACTGGAGAGGGCCGTTCAGGAATCCAAAGACTCTCTGCCTAGCTTGGCCAGTGTGAATGCACCAACAGAGGACAGCCTTACAACACTGCTTACGCAAAGACATACAGAGCCACAGCAACAGCAACAAGAGATCACAGGGCATCAGCAGCCTGCATTGATCCCTCTTCCAGCGGAGACCTCTTCCTCCCTGCCCCCCTCCCACTCGAACCTCAGCGCCACTGGACTCCATAGACCTGCCTCAGACCCCGAGTTTCCAAGGCCATAAACCTTCCAGCGTTTGTGTTCTGATATCTGGGTTGTAATGCTGTAATTACTTAGTAGCAGCTTTTTTATATATATATATATATATATATATATATATATATATATATATATATATATATATATATATATATATATATATATATATATATATATATATATATATATATATAAAAATACATATATATATCAGCATGCCACCACAGATGTCTATATTGTTGATTTGCGGTTGCTTAGCAATATATTTAAGATGTTTGCTTTCTTTTTTCCATTATGCATTTGGGTAAAATACTGTTTTTTTCCGCAGTCATCAGTGTTTTTACCGACCACTTTCTGCAGTTTTCAGTGTAATAACAATTGTTACAAATTATTTCTATCAAGACAAGAGTGCTCGGATGGAGCTGTCGTTCTATCTTTGTAGGTCCACGGACATGCCCAAACAATTCAAGATGAATTTCATCAACCCAATAAAAAGTATATGACATGACGGTCAACAGAAGGCAACAGCTTCTTATCGAAATAGCGCTTAAGCGACAGGGTTTACGTTACAAACTTTTGTCTCGCCCCTGCTTTCTATTACACTGCACCTCAATGGGCTCGGTATCCCATCCTGTGTCGCTGCTGCTACACTTGTGTCCCAAAACACAGACTGACCTACCTCACACCAGGCTGGTCCCGGACGTCCAACACTCCAGCAAGACGGGTATCAATCCAGAGTGACAGCAGGACCACACAGGCGTCTCCCAACCTCGTCTTAGCGCCGAGCACCAGCCACTAAAAAGACAATGTCACCCAAGGGACACTGACAGATTCGCTGGGAGGGCTCCTCATGGCGAAGGAGAGGAGCAGCCCACCCACAGAAGGGGTCTGCTCATCGGTTATAAATACTTGCATGCTTGTGGCTAAGCAGATGGAAGATGATAAGCCATCATGTTACACAAGATGTCATTCACAAGTTGAGAAACCGGTCGTAAGCACTGACCTTCGGAGGGGCCCAGACACATGAGGATTCATCAAATGCTGATTACACAGAGCTTGGACCAAGACTTGTCTGTGGTCTTTATGGAATTTGCATCAACTTACAGGAAAATTAATGTCCTCAGTTGGGATTTGGAAGGATTTGCTAACAACAACCCTATCAAGTAATCCCAAGTTTTTTAGCCTAATTTTTTTTTATCCCAGGAAGCGTTGCCACCACACGTTACCAACTGAACAAGTGGAGGAGGGGGTCTGATGCCTTGCTCACTGCTGGTGCTGCCCATCCCAGCTATATTCTGCTGTTCTAGGGTTCAGAACACCTCTTTAAAAGCCTGCTCCTTATGAGCAGCTACATCACTACTGGCACTGTCAACCGGAGAACTTCTGATCAGTCACGTTCATATACGCCATTGCACCAGTGCAAAAAACCAGCAGACGGTGGGAGTGCTGGGGGGATTTAAGATTGTAAATGTTGACGGGAGGTGGCCCACTGCTGCCAACAGAGCAGACTGGTAGCTGGTTAGCACAGACTTGTTCACCGGGCCGTTGGACACCTGAGCATGACACCAGGAAGCAAGCATGTGACCAACGCCAGAAAATCATGTTCTGTCGTGATACAGGAAGGCATGAACCATGACATGAGCATCCTTTATCAAGTTGCTGGACCTTTTGTGTGGCCTAAAAAATCTTACTTTAGATTAATTTGGTTCAGAGCTCAGCAATCATGGCATGCTCCGGCAGAAACGCCCATCAGCAAGGTTGTTTTTTTTTTTTCATCCATTCACCGTGCATACCTGTTAAATTCTCTCTCCTGCTATGAAAAATAAAAGGCCTTCCTAATTCTAGCGTCTACATGCAGTAGACACGCTTGACAGTCACAGATATTTATATCAAAGCCCACTGGCGTCTGGCGTCTGTGTGAACCTCGAGAACCCGAGCTTGTATGTGAACAAGCAATTTTCTGCAGCAATTAAGAGTAATACAGCATTATCACAAAGGTATGAGAACACGTTTCTTGTCCTTGGTTGTATGCCTATCTTCTCTGAAGTGTGACTCAGGGGTTATGGACAATTGCACTGCAATACACAGCACAGTATCAAGAATACTGTCATTTCTTTTCTTCTTTAAAACAATGTGCATTATTACTGAGGTCACTGATGTGCACCGAGTGTATAAAGCTATAATTTCTAGGCAATGCATGTGTTTTATATCTATATAGTAACTGTTTTGCACCGCTTGTGAGCCCAAAGTAGCACATAATAATATTACATGATGTCAGTATACTTATCTCTTTTTAGAATGCACTCAACAGAGGGTGGTGAGGGTGGGTGTGCAAGGGTTTTAAACACATGTAAAGTTAGTAATTGTGCATAAACGGCCCTGAAATATGGTCTTGTGCCTATACAATCAGTCCAAAAGCTAAGTCAGCATCTTTGTGTATAATTAACCAAATATTAACAAATTATATACAGTAGCTATCCTGTATGGTTTTTGGTTGCTATGTACATTGAATATTGTTAGAAGCTAGAAAAAAAGTAAATTACATTGCCAGCTGTAAAAAAAGAAAAGAAAAAAGAAAAAAAAAACTTTTTTTAACTGAGTAAATAATTTTAGAAAGTAGTTTACATGTTTGTTTTGAAGCTGTGGGAGCAATAAAAAAAAGACGACACATCCATAGCCGAGTGAACGTCCTTTTCTTTTGAAGTATATCCTTGTGTATGCATGAAGCATAGAAGACAAGCTTATATTATGTGAAGTAGGTGTACGGTTAGACGGGATGAGGTATGATGAAGACGACTGTAGTCCGCTTTGCTGTTGGTTGCAGCTGAGTTGTTGCGTGGATCTGAGGAGTGAGTCGATGTCCAGTGCCTGAGCTGATGCGCCGACATCGTGATGTCACCACACGCCAAATAAACTAGATACTGGATATTAAACGAGAGGACAATGCACAATGCAGGATGTATATATGAGGGCAGGAAGGCATCACAATTACCTAAATTCTGGGCTTTGTGTGTGTGTAATAAAAGGATATTTGTCTGTTTTGGAGCAGTGAGATCCTAATAGTAAAATCACATTCACACAATATGTAGTTATGCATTTGGTACCCAAGCCATCTATACTTATAAAATATTATAAGAGGTGCTAGACATTTATTCTTGGAAAAAATATATAAATAAAGTGCTTTAACCAGCCATTCAATGCAACATGTCACCTAAAATTATTCTCATCTTTATCTGCAATAACTGATCCTGGGGAGCCCACAAACGCTGCAGAGACCTCAAAGACCTCCTCAAACGCCAGCCTCATCAAATCGCCCATGTAATATGCAAAACATTTCATTAAAAAAAATTATTTTCTTGTGCATGCTCTAAATTATGGTCAGAATTGAATTGGTCAGAATATATATATATATATATATATATATATATATATATTATATATATATATATATATATATACACACATACATACACACACACACACACACACACACACACACACACACACACACACACACACACACACACACACACACCATTTTTAATTTTCTAAAAAAGACAAAAAATACGATGACAGCACAACATTCCACATAAGGAAAAAAAAAGGCACACA
>CAAKHG010022984.1:44439-55335 GCA_901007715.1 Dactylopterus volitans
TCCTCGCGGATGTCCCTGCACCCCACACACGGGCTCCGCTCTTTCTTTCTCTCTCTCTCTCTTTCTCTCTCTCTCTCACACACACACACACACACACACACACACACACACACACACACACCATTTTTAATTTTCTAAAAAAGACAAAAAATACGATGACAGCACAACATTCCACATAAGGAAAAAAAAAGGCACACAAATAAAGACAGGACCAAATACGAAGGGGGATGAGAGGGTGTTGGTACAGATAAACTTTGGAGATGACGGTGCCAGGGCATCTCTCCAGTCGCAACTAGTCATCTATTGTCGTTGTGCCACTCTAGCATCATCGCACTCAGCAAGTCCTTCAGTAACGTTGCTTAAAAAAGTCTGGGTCCAACTCAAATAATCATGTGACAGACACTTACTCAGATCGAGTTATTGTTCTATTGTTCAAGTGTTCTCTAATAACAGTCCATGGGGCAGCTTGCTCATTTTCATCGTCTTTTCGGGTTGTGGTTGCCTTTTCCATTGACAGCTGGTCTAAAAAGTCCTTCAGCCAAGGATTTTTATAATAGCAGTCTGCCTTGTTGGGTTGGAATCTCTAGATACGTATCTAGATACACGGGTTACGATAGGATTCCAAAAATATATATTTTAATACAGTGATTCCATATAATACAGCGTAAGAGCGATACGATCCGATGCGATTCTACGGTTAACTTTTGTTGACGTAGACATTAATCAAACATTGTGAAATAAAGAAACCAGTTCTATAGATGTGACATTCTTACAGTATTTTCAAATTAGTAAAAGACCACATATCCCCAAGCATTTTTGCTGTATGGCACTGGCAAAAATGAAATAAAAAGATAAACGACGACAAAATCACATGTCAAATGTCTTTATTTTTAGACATGGACCAAAAAAATACTTGCTGAATGAACATCGTGTTGGATGGGATCACTATAAAAATGAGAAGAAATATGTATATATTATATATATATATATATATATATATATATATATATATATATATATATATATATATGGAGAGAGAGAGAGGGAGTGAGAGAAATAGAGAGAGAGAGAAGAGAAGTCTTGGCCTTCAGTCTATTAAACACAGCAATAAAAAAAATTGTGCAAAGCCCCGCAAATAATGACAAATTTCTCCAATAGTGGCAGAAATTAGTCCAAGAAAATCTAAGTAAACAACACTATTTGCCACGTGGGTGCAATGAACCTGCTGTTAAGTTGGAAAAGTAGTGCTAGCGGTAAACTTCAGAGCTGCTCCACAAAGCTCACAAACGGCGCGGCTGTTGTCCAGGTTTTCTGTCCGTCTTGTAAAATCCAAAAAACATTCCAAACTTCAGATTTTTGTTTTGCCGATTCATCTGGAAATCTTTCGCGGTGACTCATCAGTTCCACCGGTCAAGCTGGCGCGGTTTACATCCATTGCTGCGGTCGGTAATGCCAGCAACTGAGCATGCGCGAAAATCATTTGGCGGGCAGCCGCTGGCCTTCGCGTTACTTTAGAGAGGCAAACTGTTAAAAGCCATGACAGCCGATTGCCATGTCAGCCGATTGCTACACTCGCGATACCCGATCCATGACTCTACACTCGATTCATCTCCGAATTCATGGCTGATTTGTATCGACTGAGGAGGCTGCTGCCGACGCATCTGTATCTCTCACTTGTCAAACCGAATATTCTGTTGAATCGGTTAATCATTCACAACCCTATTGGCTTGCATGCATATTTTTCATTCTACTTCCCAGTAAACATACAGCAGGACACTGAGGAATATAAACATTCAATGTAGCTTTTAAAATATCAACTACCTCATGACCAGAATTGTTCTACTGCTGGGCAAAACAATAGCAAATGCATAAAAGTACCAGGCTCACAACAGTCGTGTCCACAGTTCACAGACATTTGGGTGCATTTTTTTTAAACTTATGTGGTATAACATAAGCTCTGTGTATAAGTTTAATTTGGATCATTTTATATCTCACAAAGCTGGAAATGGACATTGAATGCTTCGGCATTGAATCCCACTGATCTACATTGTTGGATAATTGCTCATGTTCAGGTGTTATAATTCAGAGATGATGTGCAGAATCATTCAGGCCAAACTGCAGTTCAATCTCCTTAAATGGTATGATATCACCATCCCTCACAACCCGCCCCAGCGGAGTAATAGTGGGTCGTCAGTGTTCTGCCCCCTGCTGTTAACAGTGGGTTACTCCAGATAGAATGTCTTCACCAACTCGCGCTATCTATGAACATTCATTTGTCTGCTGCCTTTACAGTCATGTCACATGGAAAAAAAAAAAATCAATAAGTGAATAATTTACTGTGACATTATATTTGAGTAAAGCGGGATGGCCTCACTTTTAGTGCAATTGATTTTTGTATTCTGAAAATTGACTACATTTTCCAACACGTTTAAGCGGATGTGCTGTTGATTGAAGAGGAGAATGACTGGCAATCATATCCGCTCAAATTAACGCCAGTTATATTTTGGTCAGCTCGAATGGCAAATGCAAGTGGTTCGAATTGGGGGTGTCAATATCTACACATGTACATGGATAGCAAATCATAACCGATAAAGTATTAAGGGGTGTAAATGCTGCCTGAAAGCTAAAGAGGATAATAACTTAACAATAAATGTTCTCAGTGGTGCAGTTATCCTCATACGTAATGGATACACGGGGCACGTTACGTTGCACAAGCAACGTATCTCGCATCACGTGACTTTAACTTGACAGCAGAGGCAATGGTGGTTAGTAAGAAGCGGAGCAATGTGTGGCAGTTTATTTTTTCAAAAAAAAAATGGAGCTACAGTCCAGTGTACACTTTGTCAGACCAAGCTGGCTCACTTTAGCAGCACAGGATAAAGCACCTGCGATGGAGACACCCGAACAAGCTGGCGGCTGAGACTGCTCTTGAAAACACGACAAGGCACCGAAAGAAGCTATCAACAACGTGGCCCTTGACATGCAGCCCGTGTCAATTGTTGAAGACGATGTATTTTTAAAGCTAATGAAAAACCTAGAGCAGAATGATATGTTCCCTCTTAGCGCTGTGATCAATAAACGTTTGTTAACTACTTGAACGGCTTTGAATTCATGGGAATGAGGTCTATGAATGGAGAGACGGAGCCCTCTGTTGGTTATACAGCGCAACTGCGGTCAAAATTCATAAACAACGCGTGCACGTGTACATGCTACTTTACAGCCCCATCTACGCGATTAGAAATTTTTGTAAACGTTGACACCCCTAGTTCGAATGCCAAAATAAAAATGGTTGGGGAGGCTGGACAGCCCTGCCGGGTGGATCTGAGAAGTTGGAAAGGATAAGATATAACACAGTTTGTTTTTTTTAACACAGGCGGCTGGTTCATCATATAATGCACTGTATGCATTTTGGTCAAAACCAATCTCAGACAGTGCACGAAATAATAATAACTGTTTTATTTATTAGAAGTTGTTTTTTGTATTGTCTGGAACGAGAATATGAGTGTTTTAAAACCTACTATTTGTGGGGTCTGCTTCAATCAGTCTTACCTAGGCTGCACCATCCTTTGCCATGGGCAACACGACCTTGTAGACGGGTTGTCATGCGGCGTTTGTGCCTTGCTTGAGGTCTGCGTATCAACCTGAGGTTCAACCTACAATGACAGAATGGCACGAAGGAGGACCCATAAGTACAGAGTGTCACTAGATGCGTTAGCCACAAATTAGTAACTTTGTTATAAAGTTGTACATTAATCACTAACTTTATTGTAAAGTATTTTACCTGCACAACATTCCCATTCTTCAAGGCAAATCAAGCTGTGAAAGGCCTCCTGCAACCATTGTTACCAGGTAACAATGTTCTCCACTTCCAAACCGTCTGACTCCAGATGATCAAGCATCGATGCAGTCCCTCGTTCTTTATACGGATCTGCAGAATTCAGGGGTAAAAAATGTCAACATATAGAATTAATGCCGATACTACAGTAATGTCAGGTGGACATCAGTTCAAAGCCGACATTTGAGGATGTCACCTTGGCCTTTGGGGAAAAGGGATCAACATTCTTCACCATTTGCTGACAGATTAATTGATTATGAAAATGCTAACTGCAGCCCAAGCCAAATCAAATAAAACACAAAGATTATTCTTATTATTATTCACAACTAAAGACAAACAAAGCAAAAACTGATATTTTTCATTCACATTACATCTTCTATCATCTCTCAAAAGAAACAGAGGCACATTTAAGACCACTGAAGTACTTTTTGGCTAACAGGAGGCGAGGCTAGTTTGGTGATGGTCGGCCCAAGCTAACCTAGGCTTACAGTAAACTATACAGCATGTTAGCTGTAAGGCTAAATTATGTTTGTGTTATGTTGCCCATATCATGTTCACGTAGAAGATATTTACAGATTTTGTTTTCCTGGCTCAGTCTGCGCCACTGTTTCACTTCTATTGCTGACATAATTAAAAAATAACAACAAATTATATCACCATCCTCGGTTTGAAGTGGACACGCTGCTGATCAGCAAAAAAAAAATATTTCGGAACAGCGTTAGCTAGCAAGTTGACTTAATGTTAAAAGTCCAGCTAACGTATAGTTTAGCTGCGTAACGTCCATTCGCTACATTGCCGTTTCAAACACAGCAAAACAAAACGAATAAAGAATACTCACAGGTTATGAATCTCGTGGACCCGAATGAAGCGGGAACGGAAAAGTCCAGCGTTGTGAGGACCCTGCAAGCCAGCGAACTGCGGCCGGCTCACACAGCTCCTCGGTGAGGTGTCCAACGCATAGGTGAAGGTTGGGGTTGAGCCGCGGTGGAGCAGTGTTAAAAAAAAAATAAATTCCAGCCACCGCTCGCTCGGCTCCTGGTCTTTAGGGAGTGAACGCGGAGCTGCTTTCTTTCGCACTAGTGCCTCCAGCCTTTCCTCGACATGGTGGCTAGCTGACTCTTCCAGGCCTCCGCTCACGCTTTACTTGGCGTTGCGAGTGGGCGCGGTAGCCTTAGCCGCAAGGTGTGCTAGCCTTAGCCGCTAGGTGTGCTAGCCTTAGCCGCCAGGTGTGCTAGCCTTAGCCGCTAGCCGCGCATGCTAGCGAAGCTCTCCCCTGCTCCTAGGTGACGACGCGATGGAACGGGAAGTAAAGGGGGACTCACCATGCAGCCGTTTCAGGAGCTTCAGCAGAAGCGGGTTCTAAAGGTGAGATGAACTCACCGCGGACCCCAAGATTTTGCAATTTAGCGGACATTTTACACAGTTAAAGACCCATCAACACACCGGAGTTAAGGAAAAACCCGAGCTAGCATAATATGCCCTCTTTAATGTATATTGCCACAACCAAACCTCTTAAAGAATTATGCTACAATAATACTTTAGGGGTGCCGGCACCGTGGTATTATTATTATTATTATTCCAGGTGGATACTTCAAATGCTGGAAATGTTTTCAATCTTCAATAAACGAACTCAAATATATTACGGGGATTCAGATCTAGTCAGACTTCTGTATTATGTTAAATACCGACACCTACTGGCCACTTCTGTTTTGTTTTGGGGGAAACGAAAGTGAAAGTTGTTTTTGTCAATAAACCGAGTCAGCACGTCGGCTGGGATTGTTTCCTAGTGGGGCCAGATTGGCAATATTCGGGCCGGTGGACCCAAATGGAGTCCGATCAAGATCAAATATGGGAGAATCTCATCGAGGACTTTAGGCCGCGGCTGCGGCGGCACATCGTGGTGGAGCAGGTCCTGGATTATGCGCACTTTATCGCAGCCGACCAGAAGGAGCTCATCAGGCAGAAGGCGAGCACCGCTGGGGACGTTGCGGCCGCGGACGACCTCATAAGCGCGGTCGTCCGGGGCCCGCACGCCGCCGGGTGGTTCCAGGCGTTCGTGGACGCGCTGTCGAGCTGCGGGTGCGAATACGCGGCCGACTACATGCAGGTCAACCTCCCGGAGCCCGAGGTGGAGGCGGAGAACGACGCCCGCATCCGCCTGATTGAAATACTGTCCCCGAGCCTGGTTGACATGAAAACGGGAGAAGTGTGTCTGCACTGCTTCTCCCAGCATCTAATCACCGCGGAGGACGCGGAGGTTGTAAGTACACGCCGGAGAAGGTGAGCTGCCGTGTGCAGATCAACAACTGCAACGAGAAAGGCCTTTATTTTACCTGACACACACCTGTGAGCCATAACAGCTGCATTTTCGCCATGGAATATCATTCCACGGGCCTGTAGTAAGTGTTGAATAGGGTCCCCCTGTTATTTTTGGCCGCCCCTTTCATGTGCTTCAGGGCGACAAAATATTAGGGACACCTCTGAGCATAACCCAGGCACAGTTCAACCGCAATCACATATTTCAGCCTCAGGAAACAATCACGAGAAAAGTCACCACGTTCAGTAAAAAAAAAAAAAAATCAACATAAAACTCTTCCTGAAGGGAGACCATATTGCAGGGCTGTCGCGTTACACTCGATGGTAAACGCCCAGTGGTTTTAATGTTGTGGCCGATGAGGATTTGTCACAGCTTCTTTTTACTTTTTTAGCAAATGAATCACAGGCGCTCGCTCACTGAGAGGCTGATTCCACCCAGAAGCACCGCTGAATGACACAGGAAGTCATTCCTGCCCGCGGCCATCAGACTATTTAATTCTTCCGTTTAACTGCAGTGAATAAATAGAGTAATATTTTTGCACAGTTTACTTGTATTCATTTCTATCACATCGATAATGCTAGTGTATGTTACACACATCTCTTTTCTAAGAAGCACTTTACTTTTACTTCCCCCTTAATGTAGTTTCTATTCCATTTGTCTATTTGTTTATATATCTGATTTGCTCAGATATTGTTCATACTGTTCATATTGGGTCAATTTGTATTCAGTAATATTGTCATACGTTTTATATCTTGGCACTTCCTTCCTATATCTTATATTTATTTATACTGACATGGAGCAACTGTGACCATACAATTTCTTTCTGATTCTTATTCTGATGGAAGCCATAGTTGTTGCGATCATTGGCCACAAGATGGCAGACTGATGCCCCCATTGGTTTTGTGCCTGACTGAAGTCTGCTTCTGTTCATGTTCCAGGTCAGAGCTAAATTGGCCGGCGGGAACAGGAACGGAGCTCGGGAACTTCTGAGAAGGATCGTCAGAGGCCGCCCGGGGTGGTTTTCCACGTTCCTCAAAATTTTGCGAGACACCGAGCACCCGGACTTATACCAGCTGACCGGAGGGTCGCCTGACTGCGACAAGGACGGTGAATGATCAGCACACACCCGCCACATAGCCACCGATGCCACAAGTCTGGTTCTGCCCGCATGAGCCTTCACAGCGGCCGTTCAAGTGGGCAAACAGACTCTTCTTCCATGTCATGAAGGGCTGCGTTTGCCACACCACTAAATGGCAAAATGTCTGCCGCGAAAAAGGCCCAGGCTCCCATTTCCTGAGCTGAGAAGTCATCCTTCCGTCTTTGGAGCGTCCATGTGGTTTTAATCAGCATATGGAATCAATATGCACCATACAGAAAATATGTTCCATTTGACTGCGCGTGGTGTTTTAAACACCAGTACCAGTACAGTACAGTGCAGTTGAAACCACCACCAATATAGTTTCACCTGAATTGGCATCAGGATCAGTGCTGAAATATGAAAAGTTAGTGAGAATGTTAATGAGAATGTTTGCTGATATTGGAAGGTGGAACTTTCTTTTTTTTTGCGTTTTTTTTTTTTTTGCGTTTTTTTTTTTTTAAACTAATCTAGGTCACTGTGTGGATGGGGTTTACAACAGTTACAACACAATACTGTGTTACGAATGAAAGGGTGTCTAAATTTGATAAATCAGTTTGCACAGTTATTCAGAGGTCATTGAGGGGTTTTTTTCCTCCATCAGCCATGTTTGGAACATCAACAAATGTCTGCAGATTTTTTTTCTAAGTTGCTACAAACTGGAGGAATCCACAAGAATTATTTTTCCCAGTTGTGGATCTCATTTTCTCGATTTTCTCAACATCACTGTAACGCACAAAAGTGTGTCACCTCGCCACACTCCCGTCGTCTCAGAGTCTCGGTCGACCAAATCCCGACGCTCCCGGCTCGTCAAACCTTTAGCCACAGCCGCCAGCGTGTGGTCTCCATTTTGGCGTCAGTGTGAGATGCGCAGATGTCAAAGGTGTATTTCAACCACAGCCACTATCTTTTCCCCAAATCTAACCATTTCTTTTGTGTGGCTAACCCAAACCAAACCAGACCATGATGAGGTTTTGCGATGAAATTTGCGAGCGGAGTGGTTCTTGAGCACAATGTCAATTGTTGCCGGTGAGGACGTCGCAGTTGCACATAAGATAAGTGAGGCAAGCAAATGTCTCTTCATGCAAGGGCAGGTGTTTGTTTGACCAATAACCGCCCACCCCCCACACCAACACACACTCTCTCTAAGTGGGACGATAATTGCTCATCAGTGCCTACAGATATTCAAATGATTGAGGTTTCCCTATCAAAATGAAATGTATAGTTATATAAGCAAATTGAAATCAAAGCAACATTTTCTCCTTCTGCTCTGGTAAAATGTGATTTTATTTATTTTTATTTTTTTTTTACTCAACCTCTCAGATAAGAAATTGCCTTCAGTGAAAGCTGGGACAACAGGAAGTGAGGCAGCCAGAGAGGAGAGTTCAGCCGGGCCTCAAAGCTTAAGCAGTCCCGACGTCGGTATGGCAACGGAGACAGAGGACGACGCCACAGGTCTTAACACCTCTCTTATAACGATCAGTGTAAATATGTATACCAGCTGACAGCAGGGAGGGAGGATCCAGGTTCATAATGAACCAATTATGTCATAGTTTGCTTTTTTTCCCCTCGTCATATCTTTGTGATTATCATGCTTTGATGTCTCCTCAGACCTGTACAGCGGAGAAAACGCCGACTCCGGACAACCGCTAGAGCCCCCACAGCCAGGTAGGACCACGTGAATGAGACCGGTTCACCTTCGCTCACCTCTGTCTCAAGTGTCAGGCAATAAAAGATTTCAATGCTGGCCGGTCTGGCAATACTTTCGGTCGTTGGTGGCAAGCGTGCTTCATTGCCACATTTTAACGAAGAAGTGATTTTGTAACGTGACCAACCGCAATCTGCCTAACGGCAAAGCACTGAAAAGAGGAATTGTTGCCCGGCCGAGAAGTCAAAGGAGCAGCTTGAGGCCTGCAGCTCTCCGCAGCTGTATCGGTTTGGAGATGCACTTCTGCCAAACCGGAGCACTCAGGTTAAATTAGCACACAAACGACAAGCAGTACCCATCCTGTCCCACTTCAAAATAAAAGGCAGGTGGTGTTTTGCCAGGGGAATCCTTTTATTGTGAAGTTGCAGCAGCAGGAAATGATCTGTTAGCGGTCACAGAAACTTGAAGAATTTCAGTGGGTGTTTTTTTTTTTTTCTCAATCTGGGGTGTAGTTTTTCAATGTGGATGGGACAAAGTTGATTAGACACGAAAAAATCATTTCAGTCTGTTCACAGAACATCACGACAGTGAGTCATAAGGGGCTGCTATGAAACTCTGACCACTAAAACGGCTTGTTTTTGCCTTTGCAGGGTCATATGTTTGTTAAAAATGTCTGACAACATGAGTAAAAGGATCCCTACAGAGACATAGTGCTCACCTCAAACTAAAGTCCCACCAGAGGGGCCGTGAGCTGAGTTTTTAGCAGGGCGGAGTTGGATTCCAGAACATGTGGTTTGGTGTTATCGGAAAGATCAAGAAGTAAAAAAGTGCACCGAAAAATAACGTACCACACCAGTCGATGCTTTTCTGAAGAGGGGACAGTCGTTGCCGGCTGTGCTAACGTTAGCGATGCAGGGTCAGTCGTGAGGTCCAGTCATTGTGTTACCTCATTCGGCGTTTGGTAGGTGAGAGGGCGACATTTATTTTAAGATTATCACTTTTAAGACCTTTGGAGTTGATGGTGAAGCACGCCGGGTGTAATAGATCTTGTTCTGCCTCGGTCGGCCGGCCACACACAGGTCATAGAGCAGGTCATAAAAAAAAAAAAAGTATATCGGGGGGCATATTAAAGGCTGAAGCAATTTGCAATTCAAGATATCTTTTTCCTTTTTTTTTTCTTCTTTTTTTTACATACTACATGACACCAAAGAATATGTTCCATGTGTGTGCAGTGATGAACCACACCCGAGGTTTAAGAAAACAGAGCTTAGCCTCTGTGTCAAATTAAAACCACATGCTGACTATTTTTGGCAGATTGTAAAGAAAAGTGTAAATGTAAAGAGCGAGTCTAGCTCTGCGCGGCGGACTCGTCATCAACACTTTCGGGTTGACAGCATTGCTTATGATTGCCGCAGCAGGTATTATCCACAAAGTGGCTCTAATGGTACCTCCAGGAGAAAGAGATGCTTTCGAACTGATGAAGTAGTGGAAAAGATTAAGCGAAATGAGGTTTTTCGGCTTGTCCCGCTGACTTAAATAATGCCGTAAAACCCGGCTGATGTTGGCCAGACTGCCCGGCTTGAGCAGAGCAGATTGCTTCTGCAATTTTAAGTGGTTGCATGTGTCCGAATCGTTTGCGGGGCATCCTGAAAGAAACTGAATGCAAGCGGAGAGGTGACGCCTGTGGGGTTTTGAACTGCACTGAACAGCCGACTGTTGAGCTTTTCTCTGACAATGCCGGTCCTCGCTGGTCAAAGTCGTACCGCTCGCTGTTGTCCGGAGCCTTAACGTCCCCGTCAGCGCAGACATGTATTTATTTTAACGTCTGACGCACTTAAAGCTCGGGAAAGGCAATTCAGAGCTGTCTGCACCGAGGGGGAAGGAACAGCCTTCTTTGAACTCCTAACTCGGAGGGAAATTTTTAGAGATGATTGGAAAGAGTAACAGAAAGGGGAGTGCGG
>CAAKHG010022985.1:0-11059 GCA_901007715.1 Dactylopterus volitans
CACGCGTGTCATCACACATGTGTTTGATGATGTTTACCGATATTTACTGGAAGAATTAGCACGGCGAAGGTTGGTTTTAATCCCCCCTCGGCTGCCGCGTGAACTGACGGAACCCGAGAGCCCCGCGAAAACGCAGATGGCCACTCCACTGACGAATGCCCGTCTGGCTCATGACGGTGATCCCCCAACAAACGCCCCCCCCTCCCGCGGGTAAAAAATAACCACATGTGGACAGTTCACAATTTTCATTTTCCTCGCCTCTCTCGGGCTGACGCGATGAAACTTGAGGGCACGCACCAGGAAATTCAAGGGAGCGCCAACTTCCGCATTGGCTTCATGCGCAGGAATTTGACCTGTTAGCTGCAAGGCATCCTGCGTTAAAAACGCTGCGACGCACACACACAAACGCACACACATCATAAAACCTCCCCCAGCTCTCGCTTTTTCTCAGATGTTGATTCTGCCGCGGCTGCCAGTAAGCAGGCGGCCCCGAGCAAACGCGCCGGTGTGTTTGCTCGGGGCCGCCGCAGCCGCCCCTGCCGGGGTGACAGGAGCCACAGGTCAAAGTGCTGCGAGCCGTAAAACAACGGCGGCAAGCTAAGGCCGGGTTTTCCTTCTCGAGGAGAAGAGGGAGCGGGCCGCGCTTGTGAACTCCACTGTAAGGGCCGCGTGGTTTTATTTTGATGGTGGGATTGTGATGTCATAAAAAATGACACAAGTTTTTTTTGTTGTTTTTTTTACGACCGAGTTTGTAGAGTGTGATCCAGAAGAAAAATGTCATTTGCCCTCATTGGCGTCCCCCCCCCCCCTCAACAGGAGATGTTTTCTTTCCAGCTTTGATATTGAGAAACACTGCGGTCTCTGCGCTGCTTCTCGCTGCCGTCGCCACATCCGGTAGTTTTTTTTGTGTGTGTGTGTGTGTGTGTGCGTGTGTCATTGCATAAGAAAAAAACTTGTGTTGCGTTTTACTCTCAACGGGTCCAAAACCCGGCGCCGCGGGCCGCAGGCCATCGAGCGTCTTCGTCTGGACGCGCGAAAACCGCTCCGCATCGGAGAGAAAGCGAGGAATTTCGATCCATCGGAACCACTTGAGAGCTTTGGAGACCAGATAAACTGTTGCCCCTTTATGGCATAATTACACAAAATAAACTTCATCAGCCCAATCACGAAGCGCACTGCGGGGAAAGAGGAAGCGGCCGTGTCAGGAAAAGTCATCAGAGCAGTCGAGCCTGTTTTTTTTGTTTGCTCAGACGCTTTCGGAAAAGAACGAGGAAGCAGAGCTGCACCAGAAAAAGGGCAAAGAGCTTACAGTAACCTTGATACCGATGAATGCGCGCGCACACGTTATGTTATCATGTGAGAGCAATTTATTTCCCGTGCATCTGCTAGCTTCTTCCACGCAAACCCATTTAGATGCTTGCAGCTGATTATTTTTCTTTTAACTGGGTGGTGTGGGTGTGTAAATCCTCAGAAATTAAAAATCGATGTCATTTCCCACCAACAAAAAAAAACAAACAAACAACAAAAACAATATAGTTTCATTATTACAGGCTTTTGGAGTCAGTGTGGGTGATAGAATATGATGCAACTCTTGGAAATAGATGGCAGCGTACGCTAAAAAAAAAAAAAAAAAAAAAAAAAAAATCCCGGTTTACCTCATTTTACGCGTAAAAGAAAACAGGGGCTCAGTGTTTACATGGGTCTCGAGCGGGGGGGGCGGGGGCGTCGCTTCCAAGTAACTTGCACACTTCGAATGCAAATTTCATCAGCGCGTCGGCCAATCGCGGCTCGCGGCGCCGTTGCGTCAGAGCCCCCGGTGGCCAATCAGGCGTCACCACGACGGTAGAAAAAGATCGCAGGCGCCTCCTCGCCCCTCGTCTAAATCAGTCGAGAATTACCGGGGGCTCGCGCGAATAAGCGCCCCGCAGACGCCGAACGAGGATACCCCGGTTCTTTCTGAGCTGAGGCCGCGCAGGATTTTAAAAACAACAACAAACAAATAATAATAAAAAAAAAATGGTGGTGGTAGCAGGGGCCGGAGCCCACAAGGTGCTCCTCATATCCGGCAAGCAGGCCGGCTCCGTCGGCGGCTCCCAGGCGGGCTTCGGCCGGCCCATCTCCGTCGTGCTGCCGTCCGCGGCCAGCCAGGCGTCGTCGGACTCGGAGTCGAGCAGCTCGGCGGGGCCGCCGGTGCGGAAGCGACAGAGGCTCACCCACTTGAGTCCGGAGGAGAAAGCACTTCGCAGGTTAGTGTCGGAAAAAAAAAATTATTTAGCATTAAAAAAATGTATGTGGGAGGACGGAATTCTTCACTACGGTTAAAATTGTCGACCGGGAC
This sequence comes from Dactylopterus volitans, assembly GCA_901007715.1. Taxonomy (NCBI): domain Eukaryota; kingdom Metazoa; phylum Chordata; class Actinopteri; order Syngnathiformes; family Dactylopteridae; genus Dactylopterus; species Dactylopterus volitans. The sequence goes on from CAAKHG010022985.1 coordinate 2,339, forward strand.
ACGCCCAGAGATGTTGACCCCCTTTTTTTTTTAATGGAACAATGGAGACGTTTCAATTCAAGAAGCGGGGCCGATATTGCGTCACCAAATACGTGTATGTGCGTGTGTGTGTGTGTGTGTGTGTGTTCAGGCCGCGCTGAAAGGGTTTAAAGTGCTCAAACGTCAGCCGGACTTTGGCCCTCGTCGCGTCCGCTCGCTATCTCGAGCGGTTGGAGCCGTGCCGGACACCGATATCCTGGTCCGCCCGTCGCTCCGCCTGCCTGCGTGGCAGCAACATGGCCGGCGGCGGCGGCCGCTACCGCCGTCACGCCGGTGGGCTTAGTCAGCACCGTGGAAAGAATGTGCTAAATTCCCGTCTCCTCTCCCCCCCTCCTCTCTTCCCCCCTTTTTTTTCCCCTTCTTCCAGGAAACTCAAGAACAGAGTCGCGGCCCAGACAGCCAGAGACAGAAAAAAGGCCAAGATGGGGGAGCTGGAGCAGCAGGTCCTGGAGCTGGAGCTGGAGGTAAATACGAGGAGCTTTGCAGGAGGAAGGCGAAGCTAATATTTGCCCCATATGTTCTCGCGCAGTCCCCAATCAGTATTCATGTTTCATAATGACACTAAAGTCTACTTGGAGTCTTTTCTCTCTTTTTTTTTTTGGGCAGTTTCACTTATAAATTTCAGCCACAGCGTCAGTTCTTCACTTCCTTGACCAACGGCTGCGAGTTTCAGGCGTTTTTAAACATCTGCTTCTCTCCCTCCCTCCCCCCTCTGGCAGAACCAGAAGCTTCACATCGAAAACAGGCTGCTCCGGGAAAAGACCAGCGGCCTGCTGACAGAGAACGAGGAACTGAGACAGAGACTCGGGTTGGACACCCTCGAGTCGAAAGAGAAGGTGAGGGTGGCGACGCGACCGCGGCGAGAGGGGCCGACCGCGCACACGTGGGTGAGGTTCGGCGTTTTGGACTGGCGCTAATCCTCCTTCCTCCGATCGGCTTTCAGGTTCAGGTGCTGTTGTCCAATGGGAACGACGCAGGTTTGGGGATCGGGTCTTCTGAGTCCGCAGCACTCAGGCTACGTGTGCCTCCGCAGCAGGTGCAGGCCCAGCAGTTCCTAAATCTGAAGACTTCTCAATGGATACAGATGGTCCTGACACTACAGACAATGAGGTAAGACCCCTTCCATGAGATGTAAATCCTATTCCTAAGCAAGCGCCATCATAACACCGGTCAGGTCAGAGTTTAGTGGGCTAATCTCTTGTCTCCTCCGACCCCTTCACCTTCTCCTAGTCTGATCTGCTACTGGGCATTCTGGACATCTTTGACCCGGAGCTGTTCCTCAAGTCTTGCGAACAGGAGTGCCAGGAGCCGCAGGTGCTGCTGGTCGGAAGGGGGGACCCAGTACCTGCCGCCGCACCTGCGGCTGTGGGGGCCCCACCAGTTAAGCTGGAGGCCCTTAATGAACTGATCCACTTCGACCACATCTACACCAAGCCCGTGGAGGAGGTGAGCGACGGGCAGTGCAGCCACTCGGAGGGCGGCGCCGGCGAGATGGACGAGGCGGCCTTTCCGGTCGCCGAGGTAGTGGTGGAGGAGGAGGAGGAGGAAGAAGAGGAGGAGGTATGCGTCAAGGACGAGCCGGAGGAGGTGGTCATCCCCAGCAGCGACTGCCACCGGCAAGTGGATGACCTGATCTCGGCGGCCTCCTCCCCTGCCCTCGGCGGCCTGGATAAGGAAGCCTGCCTGGCGGACACCTACAGCGACTCCGGATACGAGGGGTCCCCGTCCCCTTTCAGCGACATGTCCTCCCCCCTGTGCGCCGAGAGCTCCTGGGACGACATGTTTGCCAACGAACTCTTCCCCCAGCTTATTAGCGTCTGAACCACCACACCACAACCCCCCCATATGCCGACAAATGAAAAGAAAATATACTGTATATCCATATATGTAAGAGCTAATGTGTAGTGTTGGGTAGCTCCAGATAAGCACACGGCGCTTCATAGTGACGGAAAACACCGCCGAGCCCGCTCGTCTACAGGCTAATGCTAAGCACATAATCTTTTTTTTTTTTTTTTTATTACAGCAGGTCTGTACCACTGGTGATGCTGCATTGACTTGTGGGAGCTGGGAGTTGGCGGCAGTTTATTTTATTTTTTATTTTTTTTGTCACCGCTTCTAAAACGCTGCGGGGGGGATTCGAGATTGCTCGCAAATCTTTTTTCCTGCCCGCCGCTCGAGACGGAACGTGGGTGGAATCCAGTATTTCAGCAAATTTTTATAAAGGGGGAACGGGGGACCGATCATTTGAATAGGATATCTTATTTATTTGTGTATTCTGCTTCGGAGTCGCTGTACGTACGCATGTAAAGGAAAAAAAAAAAGCTCTCTTCTAATTTGTTAGCCGCTCTCCTTGTAGTCTAATTACTGCATTAAAAAAAATTTTTTTTTTGCATTGCACATCGTCTCTTTTGAGTCATTGCGTGACACTTGGAGGGAGCCGATGGATATTTTATGTTGGATATTCATCCGGCGGGTTTTATTCATACTGCAGCATTCTGATGCGTGGCAGTTCAGAAGTTTAGAAATGTAAGATTAAGAGCATGAAAGTACATTATAAACTTGGACAAATGTGTTTTCAAAAAGATGTTGAATATGAAAGGGTAAAAAATGGTATGTAAGAATTTGCGCATAATTTAAAAGACCCAATATTTTTGGTATCCTTTGTTCTACAGAAAGAAAAATTGCCAGTTTAGTTTGAGGTTGAATGAGGCTAAATGGAGTATAATTGGGTAGAAACAAAAAAACTAAAGGGGGATGGGGGGTAATTTGAGGGCATATGGTGACTCAAAGAAATTACAGGGTAAATCACATGCAATCTTTTTTTTTTTTTTTGCTGCAGAAGCCCATCAAGACATGAAAATCAAGGTTTTTCAAAAAGAAAATTCAAACAATGGTTCGACCGTTTTCTGCTCTCGTGTGAGGTCAAATCTGGGCGTTTCAGATCTTAAATAGCTTCAGTCGAAGAAAGTACCTAAGCAGCTGGGTAGGACTTTTTCAGAGTACCCATAATTCTTGGGGATGGAGCTGTGTGCCGAAGAGCTCTGATTGGCGGAACGCGCGCGCACACGTCCACGTTCGCCCGCCGCGTTAGAACCCGCGGCTGCAAACTTGCTAATTTCATTTCCACAATCTTTACTCCGTTTTGTGTTTTGATCGTTCGGGCAGTGGAGCGAAAGGAGGAGGATCTGTGGGGAGCGGAAGGACGACGAGATTCAGGCTCTCTGGACGCCGATCGGCGGGATAAACGTAGGATAGTAGTGGTAGGATGACAAACGTAGCCGCTGTACGGACCAGTGGTCTGAGCAGCTGGATGCCGCTCTGGGCCTCATCTGGCGCCGTGACAACGAAGGACTCGGCGACCTGGTTGCCACGAGGCAGTGGACCAGTAGAGCGAAGGTGAGTCGTATAAATACTCACTATTTAGTTTGTTTTGTAAGAGCAGTCAGCGGCACGCCGATCGTTCGAATTAAGCTAACGCTAACGCTAGCCGGCTGATGCTAAACCTGAACCGCGGACAGAGCTCGCCGTTAGCACTGATTTCCAGATGGAGTGGACCGTACGGACTCGCCGCATGCGGAGGAAACACTCTCAGGGGAGGCCACAACTCAAGAGACGGCATGGCCAGGAGGTCCAGAACCGGCTCTCGGGCCTCCCTGTTCCGGCTTGTCCAGACACTCGGCCAGAAGCACGGACTCTTCGCCGGCTTTTTCCGTTTCATAAATTTCCTCGCTCCTTGTTTTTGCCCCTTTTTGTTTTTCGTTCATATTTTGTTTAAAAATTCTGGCCTAATATGTCTCTCTGTCAGTTCATTTGGGCATCAAAATTTAAGTCCGGCATAAGTAAGTACCGCTTATGTCGCGTACAAGTAGAATCAAACGCAGGCGTTCGTGTGGATCTACGTGGGTTCAGGGTCAAACCGGGACCACGTCTATAAAGTGCAGCGGTGCAGTGCAGTTTCCTTCGCGTCGTCAGCCTGACCTGAATAAACTCTCCAGAACTTTTTGATGCGGTGAAAATGCAAACCAGATTCTCCACCCCCCCCCCTGTAAATAAGTTCCTGGGAATGTCGGTGGGAAAGGGGCTATTGACTTTCCATTGGGAAATCTCTTACATTGTGCAGACACACACCTTCTACCCCCCCCCCCCTCCAGCGTGCCCTCACATTTCTCGGGAGGGGGAGCTGCTCCTGTATTACATAACTGGGGAGTTTCCTGGGAATCCAACCTGGGACGGTTTTAGTCCTCCACCTCCCAGCAGAATGAGGTCGGTGCGAGTATTGTTTGTGTTTTGGCCTGTTGGGAAGAGAACTGAGGGGCGGGGGGCTTTTATTTTTAACACAATGAGGTTTCACACCAGGGAGACAGTTGCCCCTTTCAGGCTCCCCGAGGCTGCGATTTGCTTCGACCTGCCCGCTGAACAAAAGCCCCGCGAGCATCTGCCGTTGTCTGAGCTGATTGGATCAGGTTATCAGATGCAACGCTGATGTAACAGCTCTCGGCTGCCGCGGGGCCCCCCTGGCCGCCTGTCTCCGTTAGCCGTGGCTACGCTTAATTAAGCCGGTGATCCTGCGTTATTCACCACAATGTTTATTCTGGCGCGGAGGACTTCTGCTGGTCTACCAGTGACGGAACGGCGACAAATCGTCAACTCAGCTGTCTCAGAATCGCCTCGCGCTACCGCCTTGTTGTGGTAGGTTGAAGGGAAACCACATCAGCCCTTTCTGACGCAGCTTCGCCTCGTTTACCCCGAAAGAGTGCGGTGAGATATTTTTCTCGCTTCTCTCGAAACCACAAGCAAAGCAGTCGTACAGCTGCTGAAACTGAAAAAAAAAAAAAAAAAAAAAAAAAGTCTGCCGGGGCAGATCTTTCGATACCAGGCTACAGATTCTGGTTTGCCTCAGCGGCTAATTTCGGTTTCTGCTCGGCGAATGTGCGCGCGGGGACGAGCTTTTTACTCGGTTTTTCACGTTCGGCGCTTATATGAAACACACATTTGGATGTTCTGATGTTTTGGCTAGAAATGGATCCCCTTGTGTGCTGTGTCAGGGGTGTCAGCTGTTCTCTGTATTACTCATTCAAGCTATTTTAGTGCCCCCTCCCCCACGTCCAGTAAGCTAAATTATTCCAAGATTCCTACCTGAATTCCTATCCAGTGCTGAAAAAAATGCACATTTTATTATTGAGGATATTGTACCCTTATTGATCACTTTACTAGGCACACATCTGATCACCCAATCACATGGCAGCAACTCAATGCATTTAGGCCAAGGGGATCTGCTGAAGTTCAAATTGAGCATCAGAATGGAGAGGAAAGGTGGTTTAAGTGACTTTGAACATGGCGTGGTTGTTGGTGCCAGGCAGTATTTCAGCAACCTGGGAATTTTCCCCAGAACTGTCTCTCGGGTTTGCAGAAGCTGGTCCAAAAAAAAAAAAAAGAGAGAGAGATAATATCCTGTGAGCAGCAGTTTTTCTGAGGTCAGAGGAGAGTGGCCAGACTGGTTCCAGCCATTAGAAAGGCAACTGAGGTCTGCAGGCGAGCATCTCTGAACCCGCGACACATCCAGCCTCGATAAACGGATGGGTGGAAGCAGCAAAGACGATCACGCCGGATGCCGCTCCTGTCAGCCGGCGAATAACAGGAAACCGAGGCTGCACTTTGCGCAGGCTCACCACAATTGGCCATTAGAAGATTGGGGGAAAAAAAACATCGCCCGGTTTGATGAGTCTTGATTTCTGGTCGGGTCGAATTTTGGCGCAGGAAACATTGAAAAAAGAATGGATCCATCTTGCCGTGTAAAAAGGGTTTCGGCTGTTGGTGGCGGGGTAACGGAGTTTTAGGCCCGATAATACCGACTGAACATTGTTTTAATGTCACAGCCTTCTTATGAATGAATGAATGAATGAATAAATGAATTTATTTCTAACTTGTATAAAAAAAATAAACAGTAACATTAACTTATTGTATACACATAAGTTCGAAAAAGAAGTCAGAAGAAGTATTATATACAGAAATATTCACATAAATTTGTAATATATATATATATATATATATATACACACACACACTATGTTGCATCCATATAAATATATAGTCTATTTAAATACTACATAAACATGCCTATATATATATATATATATATATATATATATATATATATATATATATATATATATATATATATATATATATATATATATATATACACACTACAAATATCCATATAATATATAATATACATACACTACCTAACATCCATATAAATATGTAGCTAGTATCACATGAACATGTCTATAAATATACAATATATACTAAATATGCACACTACATACATAAAAATATCTAACTATCCATTTAAGTATATAAAATAATATATACTACATAAATATCCACATAAATATCTAACACATATGATGAATATCTGACATATATTAAGCATTCATGCTGACCAAGTCCATCCCTTTATGACTGCAGTGGACCGTCCTCTCGTGGCCTCTTCCAGCAGGCTAACGCACCATCTCACAAAGCTTAAATAATCCCTTAACCGGCTTCTTGGACATGATAATGAGCTCACCGTGCTCAAAGGGTCTCCACGGTCACCAGATCTCAGTGCGGTAACGCACCTTTCGGGAATGTGGTGGAATCTGGGGGGTGTTTCCAGCACCTTGTTGAGTCTATGCTGCGAAGAATTCAGGCAGTTCTGAAGGCAAAAGGGGGTCCAAACCCTGTACTAGCAAAGTGTACCTGAGAAAGTGTACCTCTAGGGTGAACACCATTTCGGTGTGGGGAAAATGTAAGGGCTCCATCGCCCTGAGATGTTTCCAACTTCAAGCTGTGGGTCACGATGAATTTGCCTTAATGCCTAAAGAATCAACAGAGGCGCAGGCAAGATGGCTGCACGGGCCACCAAAGAAAGCCACAATTGAGTGTTTTTTTTTTTGCCAGTAAAGATGGCAGAAATCCTCATAGCCATCGGGTATTCTCCACTTCAATATACTAGTCAGTACTTCCTTACATGTAAACACCATCGACAGCAGCTGCTGTGTGACACATGAGTGTCCTGAGGGGTTCGTCCCATTTTGCAGCAGAAGATCTCAAACCATTGCCACTTGTCGAACCCTCCAAGGGTCAAGGGGGCCACTCGAAAACAAGGGGGTAGCGATAATGGTAAGACCAACGTGTGGACTGGGATTGGGCTTCATTATCTTATCGCGAAACGGAAAATCTGGGAATGTCGAGGGGTACCAGGAAGTTCAACAAGACCCGCCCTGCGTCCGAAATGCCATACTAAACAGTACATACTCAAAAAGTATACTTAAGTTTGGCATGCTTTTGAGTAAATATCAGTAGTACGCATTAATTCGGACGTACTACTCAGAGGGCACACGGCACTTCCTGCCGTTGGGAGGCAACGTTGTTATCATGGTTGTTACCATGGTGACCACTCATATCAACTCAGCCGCGCGCCGCTCCGCTCTTGACCGTCTTACCTTAGCTACCAAACATCGCCGCATTGCATTGTGGGGAGTTTCTGCTTAGCCAACGTCCATCAATCCATACTAATACATTTCTCCGGAATGAGTATGGATAGTGCGTACTGTTGAGTACATACTCATGTTTCGGACGCACTAAAATAAATACTGTTTTCACGTGCTCATAAGGGTGGAAGTATGGAATTTCGGTCGCAGGGCCTCTCTCCCATGAGTCTCCTAAGTCAGGCGTAAGGAGCTGCGAGGATAAGGAGGACGAAAGAAAAAACAAACAATAAACAGCTTCATGCAGAACAATCGCCCGTTGAACCGTGACAAACGTGCCGACTAGTTCGCGTCCAGGCGAGCTCCGACCCACATCCGGCTGAAGGACTTCGTTGTTCCCGTCGCAGCTGAATGCAAATCCCCCGAACGGGCGACAACGTCGTGGTACTGTACGCGCACGAGCAGCTACTTCACTCCTTCACACCCCAAAATATTAGATAACCTCAACATACGAGTTGGGATAATAGCTGCATGGCATAGAACAGTTTTTGAAGCAGCTTGGTTGCAGCCATCTTGAAATATGCTCATCTAAGATCTGAAGTTCCCTCAGCGTACTTTAATTAGTTCGAAACTAGGCCTGAATATCCTTTCAAAAAAAAACCTAATTTGCGGACTCCTCCCGCTATTGTCTTTGAGACAGGCCGACATCGACTGGGAGTCGCTTGCTCCTCCAGCTGACACGGCACCAACCTGCTTCTGGATGCCAAAGTTCACGCTTAAATTAGAGACGGATTTGTTTTGCTAATATGACACTGTCGTCACCTGCGCGCCGGTTCGGATTAAACCTTACCTCGGGTCTCCAGTTACCGCGCTCAGCAGTGTTATAAAAGGGGATCTCTAAACCTACACCGGCAGCTGCCAGCGACGCGAAATGCGGCTCGCGCAGTCGGAGCGGCGAGAGCGACGGGGGTTGGGGCGGGGGGGTCGGTCGGTTCCGGGCGCAATCGCGCTCGAATCACCGCAAAAGTTCTTAATTGAGGCCGGCTCGGCTTTTACGGCTCCCGAGGGAACGAGGCGGCGCACCTGATCAAACAGAATTGAAAGGCTCCGAGTCGGGTGTGAAGCAAACAAAAAGGTCAAGGACGGCGGGATGGACGCAGCGTGGCTCATGTGACAGCTTTCTCATGTACACGGTGGGGGCGAGGTGAGA
>CAAKHG010022990.1:0-7500 GCA_901007715.1 Dactylopterus volitans
GTGTGAGGAGGAGGCGGAGTCTCCAGCCCTCGGGCCCCTTCCCTCCAGTCCTGTGACGGACCCAGTGGACAGACACACAGACAGACGTGGCTGTCCCCTCTTTCTTCTCCCCCCCCTCTCCTCCCCACCTCCTCCCCGCCTCCTCCCTCCCACACCCCAGCCCTCGGCCCCCGCCGCCATGCTGTCGTGGCGCTGCCGGTGGAGCGGCTGAGGAAGCAGAGTCTGGAACGCCGCCCTGCTCAGCCGGGGGAACTTTACCTGGTGAGTCTGGAGAGTCGCTCCTCCACCTCGGCGGCGGCGGGGGACATTAAACACTAGATATTAAAAGTGTCCCGTCGGCTTCTTCTATTTAACTACGTGACAATCTTGAATCAAAGAGTGACTACGAAGTGTCCATCAGAGGAGACACTCGGGCCCAGAAGTGTGTGGCTGGTGAAGTCGATACGCGCACACATACACACATATTGGTCAATTCATCAATATCAGATTTTTATTTTATTTTTATTTTCTTACTAATATCGGCATCAGCTCCAGAAATCGAGCCGGCCTTTGGTCTCGGGTGCGCTCGTTTTCCGGCTGCTGCCCTCCTAGCTGAAACAAAAACGGCAGAATCCCCGACAGGCCTCAACATCGATGGCAGCGAGTGATGGGCGTGTATCACCGCAGCAGCGCCGCCATGTCAACGCGGCGCCTGCGAGGAATTTCAGTTTTGACTGGCGTTTGACAGGAAGTCTCCGCGCAGGAGGTCCAGTCACACGTGATCCGGTTTTAAACGGTTCTGTCGTGGGCTGCTGCGACAGCAAAAGCTGCACGCTTCCTGTGCCGTGAAATCTGAGCCGCCGTCCCGCCCGTGGCTGCCAGCGCGCCTTTAGCATCACTTTTCCTGGCTGGAGCTCTCGATTGGAAGGCCGTCACTGGCGGTAATGGCCGCCACGTTCCTCTTGGGAGCTGTGAGAAGATGTAGGTGTTCATGTGTGGAGCGTTTCGTCACGTCTGCGTCTTGTTGTCTTTCAGTCCCTGCTGGACCCGAAAACCCTCGCCGAGTGCTGGCCGCCAGATGGCTTGATGCCTGGTGAGTTCCTCCAAAATAAAAGCTTCTCTCCTGCCAAATCCTCAAGTGTCTGCTGACGTGTGAAGCAGCAGAGCGAAGTAGCCTTCCACAATCAGTGGATCCTACATGTCCCACAATGCAACTCAGAGGCGTTACTGTTGCAGTTACACCTGAACTATGTTGGACAGCCTTTTTGTTTTATAGCTTTATAGAAACTTTGTGTGCGTGTGTGTGTCCGTTCGTTCATCCGTGTGTGTGTGTGTGTGTGTGTCATCCCTCCCTCAGAGAGCAGCTACTGGCAGCTCTGCCCTCCCTCCAAGTCTGGCCTGCAGGGGGGGTTGCTGAGCTCTAGCTTCCCCCCCGGCCCCGTCCCCCTGGTGCCCCCAGATGCTCACCTGCAGGAGGGGGACGACCCCCTGGACGGCCCCGCCTCTCAGCCGCAGCAGCACAGGCCTCTGGCGCCCAGCACCTCGGCGTCCGAGCTGTCCCTCCCCGGGGCGGCGGCGGCAGCAGCGGCGGCGGCCCCCCCCGGCCCCGGGCCCCCGCCTCCTCCTCCACCCCCCAAACGCCACTGCCGCTCCCTGTCGGTGCCGGAGGACCTGTCGCGCTGCCGCTACACCTGGCGGCCCAGCGCCTCACGCGTCTGGACTCCCGTCAGCCGCCAGCAGTGCCATGGAGGAGCAGGGGCGGGGGTCGCGGGCGGGGGGGCGGGCCCAGGTGGAGGAGGCATAGGGGCAGGTGCGGCGGGGGGAGGAGCCTGTCCTCTCCGCGCTCCCAGTTCCTCCCTCAACTCATCGCTGCACTCCTCATCCAGCCCCACCTTCTTCAGCTTGGCGCTGTCTCCAGACTCGCCGCTGCCCTGGAGCTTCCCCTGGGACCCCAGCGAGGCGGCGGCGGGGGGAGGAGCCTGCTGCTGCTTCTTTCCTTCGCCGTCCTCCTGCTCCTCCTCACCCTCGCCCCTCCACCCGCCCCCGCCTCCTCAGAGGCGTTTCTCCCTCTCGCCTGTGCTTATCAGAGACTCGGCGGCCTCCACCTTCCTGCCTCCGCCCCCCGTGCCGAGCCAAGCCACGGCGCCGCCTCCGGGCTGCTCCGCCGCCGCCGGAGCGATGGTGGGGGGCCCGGTACCCGCGTCGCCCTCCTCCGCCTGCAGCACGCCGTCGTCCCTGCGCCGCAGTTTGCCGCCGCAGTTGCCGCGCTGCCACTCGCAGCCCTGCGACCTGCTGCTGCTCAAGCCGGGTCTGAAGAGGCGTCGTGACCCGGACCGGCCCTGCGCCCGACCCGTCCTGGACTTCACCAAGATGACCCAGGTAGAGCCGCTCATCTTCATTACATCCACACGAGAAAAAGGTGAAAACGCCGGCGTCCCCGCGGTACGGCCATAACGCCACAAAACGTTTGGAAAAAGGGCCGATTCATCCGCCAGGGACAGACGCGCAAACGCTGGCACGCCGGCGAGGGGGGCTGAGTGCTAATGACGTTAACGTGGTTCCCGTCTCGCGTGCACCACTTCAGTCGGCCCAAAAATGACACTTCACCAAAATAACACGTTCCTCTGCTCTCGTGGCAAATGGTGTCCAGCAGAGGGCGCCCTCCGTCCACGCTGACCGACCATGGCGCCCTAGTGTCATCTATCTAGAACAGGGGTGTCAAACTGGTCCATGAAGGGCCGGTGTGGCTGCAGGTTTTCATTCCAACCGAGCAGGAGCACGCCTGACACAGCAAAGCGAAGACAGTTGATTGGTTGAGTGGAATCAGGAGTGTTCCTGCTCCTGCCAATCAGCTGTCTTCACTCAGCTGATTTGCTGTATCAGGCGTGCTCCTGCTCCCACACCGGCCCTTCATGGACCAGTTTGACACCCCTGATCTAGAACATTTTACCAGTCAGCCAGTGAACGTTCATGAGTCAAAGGAACCACGGCTACATTATAAAGAGACACAACACAGCAACTGTTGCATTCTGGGATAGAAAACAACTCATTAATATATATTAAGTCCAGCAGGGCATGATGGGAGATGTGGGCCGATGTGGCTCGCGACTAGACGCACTACACATGAGTAGATGTTGCAGGGACTGACTGTGTGTGTGTGTGTGTGTGTGTGTATATAAATAATATAGGGGGGTTGTTTTCCAACCTTTGAATGGAAGTCGCCCTCTGCAGGACGTCACCTGATACTGCAACGGATTCATGTTTTGTTATAGTAAAGCTGAATGCAGCTGAATTAATTTTGGTGCTCACCAGCCATTTTTTCCAATGATAACGATGTGCCTGCAACGCGCATCTATCAGCTGAAGACATTGGCCCGCACGGTCAGTGGGTGGCGCTCCAGGATGGAGTTCAAGCCTGTAGTCAGGTGAACTTGTGACCCTCAAAATGGCCGTCGGTCAAGTAAAAAGTCGGAGTCGCTTCCCCCGCTGAGACACAGGGAACTTTTACAGACTTGATAGTTTGATATAAATGGTGGTTTAGCACGTTGGCATGGCAACTGATGGCTCGCCGCATGTCAGTGTAATGCCGGTCTGCTCTTTGCACCTCCTGAGTGGTACTTTTATTTTGAAAATCTTCCCTCAGAAGGGTCAACCACCTGCGAGCTCTGGCGTGTGGTGTCGTGACCTTGACGTGTCCTGACCTTGCTCCCGTTGTCCCCGCAGACCCGCAGCGTGGATCCTCAGTGTCTGGAGCGCGGCGGCGGCAGGCTGGCCTGCGGCGGCGACCTGTGCATGGGCATGGAGTCCTTCATGGGTGACTTCCGGGGCTCGTGCTCGCCGGCCGAGTGCCTGGGCCGGAGCAGCATCGGGCCGCTGAGCGAGAGCGACGAAGAATGCGGCGAGGACGACGAAGACGAGGATGGAGAGGAGGAGGCGGGCGAGCGGGAGGCGGCGCAGCAGGCGGTGTTTGAGAGGGATTGTACAGAACTGGACCTGAACTTGATAGAAGAAAACTGATGCATTTGTAAATGGAAGGCTGTTTCCTTTTTGGGGTTTTTTTTAAATTTTAGTTATATTCTGAATTTCGATTCCGAAGCCCCGCCTCCTATCAGCACTCCCGGCCTTCGCGCCTCCTTGCCACCAATCAGCAAGGCTCTCAGGAACAACACCTTCTGTCATTGGATGAGCTGGAGTAACTCGAAGCCGACTGACGCAACAGTGATGATCTGACTACCGGCGTGAAAGTCGCGGCGCCGCGGCGTTCCTCGGAATCCTCCCGGCTGCTCGTCCAACCGAAAGTGGCTTTGGGACAAGTAGCTGTTGGCCCGTGACGCGAGGAAGCCCGCTCGCTCTGAATGCCGCTCGCTCTGAATGCCGGTCTGGCCAAACGCCGCCGCCACGCACGCCCGATGGTGGACGCCGTTCTGGCTGACGGGGTGGCCCTCGGCCGGCCGGCGTCCAGGTGTCTTCCATCACACAGCTGCTGAGGCCGGAAGGGGCCAATCGCCAACCCGCCACATCCGCCTGAAGCGTGGACGCGCCCCCGACGCCATTCTGTCCGCCGCCGGGGCCCCCATCCTTCACCACACAATCAGGAGAACTGGCCCTGGAACACCAAACCTGAGCGAATGAGATGCTCTTGGGCCTCTCGCGCCATCAGTCAACACGTTTGTGCTGTGAGATCAGAGAAGAGAGTCAGAAACCCGTCAACACGCCGCTCTGGATTGGTGACGGGCGCAGGCGGCGGCTCAGAGACGATCCAGCCGCTCTCAGAAAGCACTTCCTGTCAGTGGTGACGTGGGCGTGGCCGCGCGCGTCAGGCGGGCGGCGGCAGTGGCAGCAGCGGCGGCGTCCTGTCAGGCCTCACTGAGGGCAGGTAGCCACTGATGCTGTTGTTTACCTGAGTGTTCACACATTCCTGTCACCCACCTGTTACTGAGAACGCCACACACACACCTGCCCATTCACTTGCTCTGTGTGTGTGTGTGTGTGTGTGTGAGTGTGTGTGCGCGTGCGCGCGCGTGTGTCATGATAGCATTTGAACCCTCCATACCAACCAGTGATCATGTGACCAGGTTTGTTCATCTGCTGATTCTCAACGCATGTGAACCTGTTTATTTAGCAAATGTGAGTCAGACGTCCTCAGAGGACGGGAAACGGGCGGCGTGAGCGAAACCGGCAGCACGAGGGGCGTGGCCATCAGCCATGATAACCGCCGCAGGGGGCGTGGCCATCAGCCATGATAACCGCCACTGGACACCAAACCACAGCCAGGAAGGCAACGGGCGCCTACAGTCGGCATTCAGACGCGTGCAGAAGTACGTTTCACTCCGCCGCTTTGACCCTGTGACCTTTCACGCCTCCAAATGTGCGTCACGGCGTAAAACTCCCAGCAGCCTCTCTGCCTGTCAACAGCGATATTGCTCAGCTGCAACTCGTGTTTCCAGGAAATGGTCCAGCGTGCGGCCCTTCGCCAGCCTCCTCCAAGTCGGTTGGGAAGACGCCGTTTCTCATCGTTCCCGCCGTTGCGCTTCCATCTCAGTAGAGGGCGCCAGCGAGGAGCCCAGCGGCTCCGGCCGTTGCCAGCGGCTCCGGCCTCAGTGATCGGTGACGTATCGGGACTGAAATGGCTGCACATGCATGTCCTGGTCTTCGGGACGCACCGGTGTTGTGCTCGCGCCCGCTAATCGTTTGTTCCGGCTCCGTGAACGTGTTAAATGCGAAGCTTGACAACATCTCTGAACCTTGGGGGTTATTTTCGCGCTCACAGCGGCGCGTCGGTTCTGACGCTGCAGTTCTGCACCACGGTGGGGGCTTGAAGCAGTGGCTTCTTCTGCAGCAACCGCCCTCCAAAAGTGCCCGCCAACCGCAAAGTTTCCGATCTTTATCTCCGTGACAGTCCGCCGCTGTGCCGCGATGCAGACGGGCGCTGCCGTCGCCCACGTCATTGACGCGTGGACTCGCAGCCTAGCAGGGTTAGAAACGCGCGACGCGCCAAGGGAAAGGTGAAACGTCTCTAGAAGCACAAATCACTTATTGGCCCGGAAACGCCTGATGCTGATGAAACGCCGGCGCGGTGGATTAGCTTTGCGCGGTGGATTAGCTTTGCGCGTGTTGTCTTTGTCAGCCCGTTTTGACGACGGACGCTCACGTTGTGCTGTCGGGCCTCTCGCTCATGCCGAGTCCGTTGGGACTGGTCTCAACCTCAGGTTGGCGCGTCAGCTCCAGAGCTGGAGGTTGGTGTGGTTACCCTAGCTGGTGCCAAATCTTTGGCAAACATGGCTGGAGAGGCGCCATTTTAAACCTCCACGCTTCAGTTTGTGCTCTTCATACCGTCAGCATGTGCGCGCAAACGTGGCCAAAACTCCAACCACGCGGTCTTACGAGTAGCCTAAAGGATGAGTAGATTAACTGATTGCTGACTTGCTGTCTGCACCGGCTCCCAGTTGTGATGCTAAGCTAACTGCACCCTGACTCCAGCTCTGCACTAATACACTCGTGCTCTTGTGGACGTCTCACTCCTTGCGTAGAAAAAGTAATCGGAAGATTTGCAAAACGTTGAGCTTCTGCTTCAACGTCATGCTAAAGTTGACAGGAAGCTAACAGTAACATCAGGCTACAAGTGGCCGTAAGCCTATCGGTTAGCTCATGGTTCACGTTCACCTGCTAAAGTTGGCAGTTAGCAATACACTAACATTTAAGCTAACTTTAAATTTATGCTAAAGTGGGCTGTAAGATAATTTAGCCAACATCTATCAAAGAAATGAGCAAAACAACTGCAAATCTCAGCTTGAACGGCAAATGTCCCTATAAGACACACACACACACACACACGGCCCCATAAAGCACCCCCCCCCCGCCTGGTTTGTTGTTTGTTTGGGTTTGTCGGTCCATAATCTCAACATAAGCCTTAACTGAGCATATTCTATTATTCTGTAAACGCTAAAAAGAAAAAAAAGGAAGACAAGGAAACGTGAACTGTAGCTGTCGACTCTTTAGTCCCTCTGTTGATCATTTTCTGCTGTTTCTTTGGTAACGTTTCTGACGCGACGGAGGAGCCATCGCCGACCACGTCAGCGGAGAGATTCCCACATCTCTTGTCTTTTAGAAATGTTTTTTATTGTATGTGTTTAAAAAAACCATGACAATATGGCAATTTGAAAAGCAGTTTGTGAATAAATTAAGTTTATTGAGAATTATTTTACAAAGAAAGAGAAAACTGGTGTCCTGTGTTTGTCAACTGGGTGAGGGAGGAGATTGATGAAATTGAAATTATCTCTGGGAAATGGAAAAGTCATAGCAAATGTTCATGAATCGTTATAATTGAATTACGTCTAAGCCCCGCCCACTTCAATAACCAGCAATCAGTTTCCCATTAAAAACTCATTGGCTGTTTCAACCCGTAAAAATAACAGTTATAGAAAGTCAGTGTTCCGCGTCCTCTCCACTCTCTCATGTAGGATTCCTAAACAGACGTGTAAACGCCTCAAGCCACGCCCCCTTTTATAGCACCCAAAAATTA
>CAAKHG010022992.1:14795-26782 GCA_901007715.1 Dactylopterus volitans
CCCACTGACCCCCCTCTCTGTCTCGCTCTCTTTCTATCTCTCTGCCCCCCTCCCCTCATCTCTCTCTCTCTCACACACACACACACACAGAAAAGATTCCTGGAGAATCTCTGGACTGAGATGAGACCGCATACCACTCAAAAGCCGATCAGATTTCATTTTGGCAGGTGCGACCCGTGCCAGGAGGGTGATGGGAAAGATTGTTGGTGGAAAATAGAGCAGCGTGGTTTACAGAAGGTGTGAGCCCGGGAGTGCCAGGACGGTCTTTACGGGAATGTTTGTTGTGGTTACCGCGCCGATGCGGAGGGTGTGTGTGTTGGTTTGTGACGGCAGCAGGATTACGGATATTTTTAAGGAGGGTGGATCACAGGAGGGATCGCCCAACTGTGTGTAATTGTGTCCACCGTCAGTATATATATATTTGCCATTGCTGAGGTGGTTATGTTGGCATTGCATAGACACACACACACACACACACACACACACAAAAATCTTGCCAAATTTCACCACTTATTGGAAAATTTCAACATGGACTGAGAAAGAACCCATTCAGTTATGGCGAAAATCAATTTTACATGATGAAAAACATTATTTTTCCCAAAGTTTGTAGATGCCTGCATTCAAGAAACCTCTAAAGTTATTTGATTTTTATTTTTTGTGGCTCAAGTTCAATTCAAATCACTTTATTTGTCCCCCAAAAGGCAATTGAAAAGGGCATGAAAACGGCTTAAAAAGACAAGACAAGGGTGTTTACACACGGTATCTTAAATAACACGAAAATTGAAGTAAATGACATTTTAAGAGACAAAGTTGTAATTTTATCGCGTTTAATACGTGTAGTTAATCTATTTAAAAAGAGACTTTTCTGAACAAAGTTGAAATTGTTTTGGATATTCACGGTAATTATCATAAACCCTCCAGAGCAGTGTGATAATTTATCAAGGGGGAGAGACATTTGAATAAACTAGACCAAGGCCAACATCCCAATCGTGAACACATTAATCAATATTATTACTGTAAATATATGTACATTTTTTCATAAAGATCCATGCAGCGTATCATCAGAAATCAATGAAAATGTAAATAAAGATATATCCTAGATCCTTGATCTTCCTGGTTCTTACCGGGTAATTTCTCTGTCCGCAAGTGAAATATACAGTAGTTATATACGTGTATGTTTTATGTTTATATGATTAAAAAAACAACCTACATTTCAATGTTGATGACATTTGCCTCAAAATTGTATAGCTTCCATCTTGAACTGCGCTCTTGCCCATATGTTAGGTGAAAAATGACATGAGTATTTTTTTTTCTGCATGATTCCTAGAGACGCACAGACAGAAGGAAACCAGAGGACATGAGTGAAAACATGGCTGGAGGTAGTTGAGTAGTTCTAACCTTGAGACATGACGAAAGGAAACAAAAGTGCTTTTGCGACTGTTTTGTAGTTTAACTGGAGGATGATGATGGCGCCTGAGAAGGAGACCCAGGAAGACGGTTGAAATGGTGGTGGATGTCAGGATTCTACGGCGCGTGTGTGAGTGGAATGCGAGAAGAGGGTGTTTCTTACGGGGCTGGATGCTGTTTCAGGTTCATGCGACGTGGTGGCCTTAACCCTCGGCCACCGCACGTGGAAAACATTCCCACAAATACACCGTAACGCTCCAGGAATTGGGGCTCCCCTCGAAATAGCTGGACCCCCCTGTGCTATGCTGATGACACACACACACACACAGCGCACACACGCACGCACGCACAAAGAAAGCACCCAGAATAGCAGCACTGTCACATCCACTGCATTCCACTCCCCAGCTGGCTGCCCCGTGGACACACTCGCGCACACTCACACACACCGCTGCGGCCTCAGCTCACCACATGTTTTGGACTTTCCTCCTATTAGTCTGATTCCATGTCCACATGCCCCATCAATGAACAATACGAGCGCAGCCCCGGAGAACCTGCAGCTAATCCCTCAGCTGTTTGGCGGCGGACAGCCGAAACACTGGAATAGTCTGCGCCCCCGCCAGTTGCGGCACAGATCAGATATCAGTTTGTCAACTGAGCCGGTCGGGTGGTCTGTCGGCCGGCCGGCCGGCTTGCTTGCTTGCTGGCTGGCTGGCCGGCCGGCTGGCTGGCTGGTGCAGAGCCTGGAGGCAGAGGTGAGTCAGCAGCTCAGACAGCCAAGAAAGGAGAGCCCGCCAAGCAGCCAGCCGGTGTACTCAGCTGCGGAGAATCTAAACCTCTGACTTTTTTGGAGATGAAGTTCGGAAAGTTGAGGAAATATTCCCCGCGGACACCCAAAAAAGAAAAAAAAAAAAAAAAATTGCCCGCAAAACTTATAGACTGACTTCTCTCCTTTCAGATACAATTTGCGGTTTGATCATTCGCTGTAATATCGTGGGTGTAGCGGCGTTTAAGTTTGTTCTATATTTCAGCCCCACAGGTTCAGTTCCACTCCGAATCAGAGGCTCCCAAAATAAATAAATAAACCCATAAATAAATAAAAAAAAAAACTCCTGAAACTTTTACTGCGATTGTTTTTCTTGTTTTTTACTATTTACTCTCACCGTCTTCTCGGAGCACATTGTTTCTTGAGAATTTGAGTGGGATGGCAGCTTTTGCGCATGCAGAGAAACTTGGATTGTTTACCCACACAAGTCTTGGCCAAAGTTTGGATGATGCTCTCTGAATTTTTTTAGTGGGCATGTTACTTTTGTTTTTGTTTTTTTAAGGCTGCAGCTGATAATAACTCTTGTATTTCTCCAACTTATCTATTGATTGGTTGTTCTATAAAATGTTTGTAAGTAGTTTTTTCCCATTCCACAGCAATTTGACGGCGGCAACACTGTCAGCATGGACAATTCAAATGAAAATCTAATAGAATTTCAGCTCATCGGGCCGAACAATGTCTGTTCCCGGAGCCCAGCGAGCCCCATGTGCCACCTTCAGATTTTCTTCTTTTGCGGATCAGCTTATTCATTAGATGTTAATATTGAGAGAATGATCTGTTTTTATCACGTTTGAGCGCAGTCTTGAGCCGGCAAAATGTTCAGCATGTTATGTTAACAATGTAGCAATTAACGATGATCAAAAAGAAGGGTGAGCCAATTAAGTTTGCATCCTTTTTTTTTTTTTTTTTTTGCACCAATTTTTCTGTCCACAAAAGACAGGGGGTGTTGTGATGAAAAAAACGTGCTAACGCGTGAATTATATGATCGCCCCAATACCCTTTTGAAGAAACTTTCATGTGGTAATTGAAAAAAACAAAAAACAGCCGCGTAGATTGTGCTTAATTAGCCCAGCAAAAAGAACTGACATTGACGTTGAAGTGACGGGAGCCATCCCGCAGCCACAGTAAATATGAGCGCAGAAAAGTAGGAAATCGGATGACTGGAGGCGGTTTTAAAAATGCAGTTGTTCCCCGATTTTAAGCCGTTGTTTCTACCTGCGTTAACCGACCTGATTCCCGGCCACCATCAAGCTCCACATAAGCCTGGTTTTGACCTCTGACCTTCGTATCCGGTGTATTGAAGCCGGGAGACGTCTAAAAGCATGCAGGCCGGTTGGTGCTGAGGACCCCGGATTCATTTTCTGAACCCAAACCGTGTTCTTGTCCTCGTCCTCACTAACACATGCATGGTGTCTTATCAGAGACCGAAAACAACTTTGCGTCGATGCAGCTGTTGTTTTGAGTATCCTGCCACTTGCACGTGTGATAAAGCGTGAGCTGAAAGGTACGATGCAGAGCAGACAGCCGCTGCCATGCTCCAACTAAATACAACACAAATGACATATTCCGTGTGTTCTGCCAGATTTGTTGACGCCCGGCGTGGTGACGAATATTACAAAGTCTCGCTGAAATTAAAAGCAGCATTAACTGATCATGGATTGCTAATCATTTGAAAATGGATTCTTCCGCCCTCTCATAGCCAGACCTTTCTCCTGCGAACGTCATCTCTCTCCCCCCACTTTTCATCCGGGCCCCCCCTTTTCTCTTTTGAACTTCAGCCATTTCGGAGCCACCTAGCGTCCGATCAGCCAGGCCTCGTTTTCCCCCTCGCGTGGCACGCAGCCGAATTAAAATCTATTATGAAACGTGGCAGGGCCATTAAGAAGATGGATGGTCGGGTTCCCTCGGTGGGCTGGACTGGCTCTTTGACCACCTCTGGGCTCTCCTTCCTGACAAACGCTTGCCCCTTGGCAGCCCCCTCCCGCCCCCCGCTAGGCATCGGGGGGCCCTGACCTGGGGTGGTGTTTGTGGCGATTGTGTTTGTGTTTACACGCACGCACGGATGCGGTGAAGACGACTGATTTCTGACAGCTCGGCAGAGGGTCCGAGGGGAGGCGCGCTGTGACTTGAGCAAATTGAGTTCGAGTCGACGAGAAGTGTGTGTGTGTGTGTGTGTGTGTGTGTCTGTCTGTATGTATGTATGTATGTATGTGTGCACGCGTGACTGTGACTCCATCGCAGGGCAACCAGGTTGGGACTCAGGTCATCAAACGCACATGCATCCGCACCGTGCAGCCTCTTTGGGGCTCGTGTTGGGAGGACAAGAGGTGAGGGACGAAAAGGGGGAGGAGACATGATGGATGACGGGGAGGGACATGGGCACAGGAGCTCTCACAGCTCAGCGGGAGAAATTTATAGATTGAACAGAACAGTAAGCACTTGTCTGTGTTATCTGCTGGAGTGTGTGTGTCAGTGTAGGTGTAAAAGGCTTGTCTGCACGCACTCGTGTGCATGTGGCTATTTTCTGCCTGTGCTTGGAGACATCTGGTCGACGTGGACATGCATGAGTGCGTTTTTCCCCCCGCAGGCATTCATTATTCAAGTGCATCGTTTTGTAAAAAAAAAAAAAATCAGTTCAAGAGTACCAATGTTCAAAAAATGAATGCAAATGCAGTCTTGACAGTCATTTGCACCCTTCTCCAAGATGTTTGGCAACAATGGCAGTCCTCTAAACACCTTGAAGCTTCTTGCACCCATCTGCCGGCAGCTTCCACCACTCGTCCACTGCAGTGTGTTGGTGGTCCATTGGGGTAATTGTGCTGCTTGCAAGACCAAAAATCCACACCTCAACCCAACGTTTGCGATGCTTATTATCTGGTTTCATCGTTCCTTTGCTGCATTCAACACCTCCAGTCCCAGAGTAGCAGCCCCACAGCATGATGGAACCTCCACGATGTTTTGCTGTTAGTGGGGTTGCCTTTACTTTGTGGGCTTCATTTCCTTTCAGTGAACAGATGCACCACGTTCCCTTAGAGCTACACTTTGGTTTCCCTCATCCATAGAACCCAGGAGCCTTTGTTGTCGGTAGGAGTTTGGTTGAGTGACCGGTACAAGCTGAAATGACCACTCTGTGGTCCAAACTCTGGGTGGGTTTGGAGGTCATAGTTTGCCTTGGGTGATGTTTTTGTTCTGAAATCTTCACCGTAGACCGACTAAGTTTCCTCTCCCTGCATCTTGGAAGCAGTTTTCAAGATCTTGAGTGCTTGCCCTTCAGCCTTCGGAATTATGTTGTTTGATAATAGCTTTTCTGACGCTCTCACCTCACTGTCTCGCAGTCTCGACAGCTCGTCACCATGTGAGCACGGAAAATTAAGCCCAGCGATTTGCTTCTTGTTGAGCTTTTCACCTTTTTTTTTTTTAATCCAGTATATGTTTTTCTTCAATTTTGACATACAAAAGCATCTCTTGTTGTCGTTCAAGCACTCTTGATGACTCATACAAACTTTTTTGATATTCTCTAAATGCGGCGGTGCCATATGACCGACCAGGGTTGTACGCTCCCCTCCATGCATGCTCTGTTTGTTGCTGCTTGTTATTCCTCAGACCCAGATGTGTTCAAGGAAACGCGGTTCTCTCCAAGGTTCTCACATTGATTTCCATTGCGGTGGTGTTGACAACATTTTTTATTATTAGTTTGTACAACGTAATCGACCCTGGAAAGACGCGGGCATGGGTAGCACAAAAAAAAAGGGAGATCTTTGAATTCGAATAACTCTGTACAGTACAATTCTCCAAGGAGGCCATCACACTTCTATATCTCTCATATCATACTCGGAATTGATGTAGCAGAGGCATTATAAAAAATATGGACCAATATGTCTGAACGCATCTCCAGCCTCAATAAATCCAATTCCCCAAGCTGCTGGAGGGAATAGTGTTGGGAGGAAAAAAAAAATCCCCTAAAGCGATCTCGCATAATAAATGAGGTATAAAGAAGTTGCAGCGGGAACTGCTCACATTCTGCTTTGCCCAAGGATTTCTGGAGCTCCGGCATGGCAGTCATCTATCACCCCTATTGACCAATTACTGTGCCAAGCCGGCCAGCTTCTAATGAGCTGCGAAAGAAACACAATGGAATCAGTATTGGGCAAATAAATTATTAATAGCTGTCTGAGATTTTTATTTGCTAGCTTGCAGTTACACTTGGCAGGGTCTGAAAGGAGTTGAAGGAAGTAAGGTGGCGAGGCTACGACTTTTCAATTATCTGATTTTTTTTTTTTTATGAACTTTAGGGTGTCCTTTAGCCACTGTCGGAGTGGATGGATTATCCCCTGCGCTTGATATATTTCAGTAGCTTTCTCTGCTTTTTCTTAACCTGTGTTTGTCTCGGGCCAGACATAAACTTTCACAAATAAATGGACAAGTAGCGGTGGAAGAATAATCATTTACTCGGTGGCAGTAGGACGCACGCTGGATACAAAGCTTCTCCAGTTCCTCCTACCCTATGAAAATGAAGCCTAAAATAAAATTGGTTATGGATGCCACCATCTTGAGTTTTTAGCACCACTGTCTGCACAGTCTCTATGGGGAGATAGAGCTGTCGTGTCAAGATTGGGTCCCAACACTTAACTGCAGAAAAACCTAGTTTTATGGTTTAATCCCATTACATCTCCTCTTGACTTTGAGTTTCCAATTTCAGAGGTCCATAAATGCCTCTGCAACTGGACAGCATCCGTCTTTATGCTCATAAAAAGGATAAATCCAATACAAAAAGCTGAGTTATCCTGTAGATTCATCCATTTTTTTTTTGTACCAGTGCGTAAACACATAACATCTGCATATTTTGCATGAGGGGTGTAAGCTGATTGGCTCACTTTTGGAGCCACTCATAAGCGGCTGTTCAAGAAAGCCCTTGTCGGCTTCATGTGTAAGCCCCTTGTAAAAAAAAAACAAAAAAAAAACCTGCTTTCATAGTTTTCCTTTATAAAAAGTGTAGTGGTAATGGCAGCGTTGTGGACTCGGTCCATGTAATTGAAAAGTAAGTGAAATTGTGTTCCCTCTGAATGTGCCTTACTGCTGAACTGAAGAAGCGTCCTAGTTATACAAAACACTACTTGGCCTAAACAGGCAAATTGTGCCACACATGAGCCTCAGCTCGGCTTGGCACGTTTGCACAGAACAAAGATTTTGCCCTTCGCCATTTGCACTGAAATTGTGTAAGTTCTTTGCGGCCAGTGTTGACAATGAGGAACAATTGCAGCGGTGAAGAACTCTCGAAATGGAAATATGGGCATGTGGGCATTGTTGAAAGGGCTGGAAAAAAAAGCTTGTCCCATTGTAATAGTTAAAAAAAAACCCACAATGCTGCACATAATTTTTTGTAGTTTGAATGTAGCCTTTTTTCCTCACAAATTGTCAAAGCCATCCACAAAGCCGTAACACGGTGCCACACGCCGTTACTCGTTTGCACTCTCAGCCTTATGAGCCCTTATAACCTGTTAGCATTATCTGACTCTTGGTATGTGGCCATGTCATCTCCAGCCTGTTAAGCAATTGTATCCAATCAAAAAAACAAAAAACAAAAAGAAAGCAAAACTTTTTTTCAAATGCAGCAGCTGTTATAGAATACTATCAACAGCGTGCAACCAATATTCTACTTTATCCTCCAGCACTTAACTGTGTTTAGAACATTGTATGATATGAGTGGAGTCCCCGTGGAATACACACACACACACACACAACATAGGCATCATCTGTTATCATGAATGTTTAAAGCGGTTTCCACTAATTGCTCTCGCATCTCCTTAAACACCTTGAACGCTCACGAAGACACTGGCTGCTTCCTGCCCTCCTTTCCTGCGGTTTTGATACTCGCAGGCTAATTATTGTTAGAAAAGTGAGCTCTTTACTGTTAAACATTAGCTGAAAGTTTTTTTTTGTCCGCCGTTTAAACACAGTGGGGCCCGTCCACAGGGAGAGAGCGAGTTCCAATCTGTTCTCAGATGTAGCTAATCAGGTTAAACTGAGCATATTTTTGTCAGTGAATCTGCGGAGAGTCCCGATATAAATAACTTTTACGTGCATTGTCTCCATTTAAGGTGTTTTTGTGTGAAAGCTGGAGGGAGGCGAAGGGAGGGAAAAAAAAAAAAAGATTATCATCCAATGCGGCGTGACCCCTGGCAGCGTGCCTCCCTCACCATCCAACTGCCTTTAACTTTATTTGGCTGTTCACTTGAAAGGGTCTCGCTGTGCCGGCTGCTGCGAATCGTGCACACACACACTTAACACACACACACTCAGAGGCTGTGAGATATCCTCCCATATGGCATCATTTAAAACTCCTGGCAACTAATGTTTGTGTTTACCAGGACAACAAAGCTTGGACCACAATGGAAAGAAACTCAAAATTGTCCCCGTTTAATTTAGCAAACATGCTAACAATTAATTCCATGGCTATTATTGCAGTCATAAGGGTGACGGGGGGGTCGTGGCTAAACTGGTCTCATATTCAGCCCACATTGTCAACACTTGTCTCGGTCCAAATCCTTGATAGTGCACCAACTGTAGCTCCTATTTGATACATGTCAGGTGCCTCAAGTTAATCCTCTGATAAGGAATTACAGCTCCTATTATGAATTAATAAATGGATTAGTCCCGTAAAAGGCCTGTAAATAGTCGAGCCGCCTTCACAGGAACATGAGTCGAGCGTTCTACCAGGTGTGAATGTGAGGTCGCCTCGAAAGGGGCGGAAAAAAAAAAATCATTACCTGAAGTTCAATTATTCAACTCATTGAATTCATTATTCAGTACCATTAAAATATACAGCACCCAAGAGTTATCATTTTGACCGGGTCCCAGGAGACCTAATTTGCCAAGGATTCCTTAAAAAAGTACTTTAGTTCATATTAATTATGGACTGTCTGTCACTTTGGACGTGGGCGTGTCATGTATGCCTTATTTTGCCGGAGAAATATTCTCATTGAAAATAATGTGCTTCATTGGAGGCCCCCTTTTTTTCCCCCTGCTTGCCCCCTTGTTA
The DNA here is from genome assembly GCA_901007715.1 of Dactylopterus volitans. Classification (NCBI taxonomy): domain Eukaryota; kingdom Metazoa; phylum Chordata; class Actinopteri; order Syngnathiformes; family Dactylopteridae; genus Dactylopterus; species Dactylopterus volitans. The sequence goes on from CAAKHG010022992.1 coordinate 24,065, forward strand.
CTGGAGTATGCGAGCATGCGAGTGACGACCTCGGTCTATCTATGGCATGAGACTGCATAACGCCGGCCCTTTTTGGACTTGGTATTCCTTGCGATTCCTGTTATTCACGCCGCCTGCCAATGAGTGCACACTTCTGGGACTTAGCTCTGACCTGCAGAAACAACAAGCCGTGTGTCCGTGCGTGCGCGCGTGTGTGCGTGCGTGTGAAAGATTCCTGGGTGGTGTGGAGTTTTGGGGTGGGCAGTCATGGAGGACGGGTGGCGGTAATGACTGTGCGCAGAAATAGCCGGGGCTGCAGATGAGTTATTGCAGGAGCGGCGCGGGCGCTGGGTCGCCGGCGCGGCCAAACAGCGGCATCACGCGCGCACATCTTGTCCCTTTGTGGTGGCGGTCTGGTGTCGAGGTCAGCCGCGTTTTGCGCCAAGCCTCCGAGTTCGGCCTTAAAGATGATGGAAAAACGGCCTCTTGGCGCAGGGGCCCCTCCCTCCTCCTCCCCTTCTTCTTCCGCGCCCGCTCGTATGTCCCCTCTCACCAGCCTCCCTCTTCCTGCTCTCCGTCTGAGCTCGAACTCACTAAGGGGAAAATGGGAAACAATCAGAGGCAAATTGCTGTGCTGCCGCCGACCGCCGCGCACAAGTGGAAGGGGAAGTGCCGCACGCTCTCGCAGGGCGGCTGGCGAACGGCAGCCCGCTGATGGATGTGAAGCAGAAATGATGCATACTGATAGCACTGTGCCTGTTTCAGTCCCCTGAAAGATAGATTGAGTGCGAGCGGCGCTGCAAGTCGGGGAGGACACCTTTTTTTTTTTTTTTTGTAAAGCATCTGGCAGCGTGGCCCTCGATGTATTCATGGCACCATTCACGTAGACGGGAGGAGGGCGCACTTTAAAGTACTTCTGGAAATAGCTTGGAAAGACAGGCGGTCACAACAATGCGTGACTGCTGCCAACTCACTTGTGTCGGCGCTGCGTTGTGTAAGGCGGACTCGCCGCGCGCCGCCGTCCTCTATTTGCAATGCAATGGAGTGAGGAAAAATAACTGGCTCTCCAGGTTAAGAGCATGAAATCTGCGAATGTCACCCAATGAAGAGGTGCTGCGCAAATTGACAGACACAGTGGGCAGAAGTTGAGAGAGGTCCGCGTGCAGGTGTGCGCGTGTGTGTGTGTGCGTGCGCGGGATTTCTCCGCTGATTGGCCAATTTAGCGCCCACTTTTGCTGGACAGCTCTGTCGGCGGCGCGCTCGCCGAGCTCGAGCTAACGACTCGCCGTCTGCTTCCCCTTATCTCTGCAGATATCGGAGGGGAAAATCTGCCTGGCTGACAGCGGCGACGTAATGAGGTGAATTATGCGTGTGTGCACATCTGTATTGGATGCACTCATTGTCATAAGCGCGGCAGCTTGTGCCAGGACGCGAGCGGGAAAGCGAGAGGGAGCTGTCACAACACATCGTTTCATTATTTTACCTTCAGAGGAATCCAGCCTGATTCCTGCCCCTCAATTATACATCACAGCTCTGAACTCTGACTCTGAACAATAACTGGGGCGAGGACCGCCCCCCTGCCCCCCCCCAACCCACCACCACCACCACCCTCCATCTCTGACTGCATGTACCTCGCTTCCCATCTAACTGCTGACAGGTAGCACCTGTCCCGCTCACTATGGCCAGATGGAAAACGCCGCACTGCACCTGCCCCTCTTGGTGGCACTACCTGCTTGGTGCCAGGCCTCAGCGCTGGCGCCCGAGCGCAAACGCAGCCAAGGCCGGTGGACTCTCTCTCCCTTTTTGGCTCGGTCTTCCATGCATTTGCAAGCATATACAGCGGGAGAGATTATAGGTTTTGTTCAGCAGGTGTGAGAGAAATGGAAAAAGGGTGGGGGCTGGGTTTGTTTAAACAAAGCGAATGGGGGATCTAGAATTTACATAAAATGTGGTGAAACAACGCTTCATAAATGCCTTAAAAATACGACGACGTTTTGGACTGGTGATGCCGAGCAACGCTGGCGCGCATTATGATTCGCGCAACGTGGGGAATCGGAGCGAACGGCAAACAGCACTGCGAAGTGTAGGCGACCGAGACAGGTGATTGGTCCGATTCTGAATCTAACATGTCCTCATCCCACACCGTCCAATAACAAGGCTTCCAGTTTGTCCAACATGGAGGCTTTGTTGCGCTCCCTCGCGCGTCCTTTGCTGCCATTTTGAGACTTTACAGGCTTCCTACTCACCCCATCGCGAAACCATCCTCGTCAGTAATTGACACACTCGGCTTGTGACGCGAATATAAGTATGAAAATATGTTCCGTCTCAAAAAAATACACCTGACTTTGACAAGGAGTCGGCGCTTGACCGTTTGGGATGGATGACGCTGCAGCTAACGCTCGGCAAGCGTGGCTATCTTTATCACTGAGCTCGAGCCATGTTGGCCAGCTTTTATGCTAGGCTAAGCCTTTTTTTGCTGCTTTTATAGTCATTGCGCTCATCACAAAATGATTCATAACATTTTTCCCAAATTGTTGAACTATTCCTTTTTCAGTCGTGCCACTGACCATCCGACGCAGGCAGGGAGGCGAATGCAGGGACGCAAAAAAAAAAAAAAAAGGCAAAAACAAACTCAAAGCACTCAGGAACGCTCCTTGTTGTGAGTGTAACAGCTGAAGGCGACCATGATGTCAGAGCTTCGCTTCTTTAGGATTGACAGCTGGACAGTAAAAGACATTT
>CAAKHG010022994.1:0-18913 GCA_901007715.1 Dactylopterus volitans
AATCCGCTCTGCCACGGTATTTGCCGACAATGAAAGGTTGCTAAACAGGCCTTTCTTTTTGGGACACAGAATATCAGCAACTCGTAGCATGCAGTCCTTCAGAAACTGACCCTCGGTAAATGGCTTTCCCGCCTTAGCGATTAATTCACCGACCACGTAACTTGCTTCCAGGGCAACATCCGCATCCGTAGCAGCTTTGTGGAAAAGTTCTTGCTGGGATAACAGTCCCTTTTGTAGCTGCTCGGCTTGCTTTTTCCTGCCGTCTCCGCTGTATTTATCATACTGCTCTCCATGTTTAGTCGTGTAATGTCGCTTGAGATTATACCGCTGTCAAACTTCTTCCCCAACATTTTGCAACTGTCAATCAATCATAACGAGACACACCCCAAAACTAGCTATACACACTCTGATGGGTCATCCCATGGCCTATGGCCTATGGCCCGCCCACGGTCCCACGTGGGTCACTCGTAATTTGGATCAATCAGCAGCCACGTAACGTGCGTATAGAGTGATTGACAGGAAACCTGACAAGTTACAAAACACTGACTTTTGAATAATAGGCCCCTGAATTTGGCGGGCCCCTAAGCTTCAGCCCAGGTATGCCCGTGCATTAAACTGGCCTTGTATATCCCCTCCTCTCATTAAGCTCTAACCTCACACCGCCACCTTTAAAGTGCCTTTGTCTGATTATAACAAGGCAGCGATGCGCAAAACCGACAGAGAGCGACTGGTGTGTTTAAAGCAGCGAGTGACCGCACTAATTGAAAAGATCCTATAAACTCCGAGCAGAATAGGCAATAAAACTCTTTTATGAATTACAGCTCTGCGCTTCACCGCTCTCGCTAAACCCATCAGCCGCTGTGGTTGGGGTCCTGGTGGGGGCTCAATCCCAATCAGAGCCTGGGTCAATCCGAAAATGTCTGCGGAACCAGATATAAACGCAGAGTTTATAATCTGACGCCAATCACACAACCTCAGCAGACGGTCGCGTCTGCCGCTCGGCCCCTGGTGTGGAGACTAATGCGATTTGGCGGTCGGGAGAGGCAGCGTAGCGGGTCCAGAGAGCGGCGAGATGGTCGTGCTGGAGACATGCAACTGCAAACTTTGAAAAGCCTCTCTGATCACGGAAAATATCATCTCATCTAGGACATGAATTTGCAATGTGATAAAAATCCCATTTCAAATTTGGGAAGCCTGCTCCACTACAAACACACAAAACAAGCAAACAAACAACTTCAAATTATTCTTTTGTTTTAAGCGGGAACTCCCAATTTCATACAATTTCTGATCAAATCCCTCTTTCCATATTTTAAACATTTAAGTGGCCTGAACAAAAAACTAAAAATATTTCCCAAATGGAGAATTACATTCCCATATGCTTTTAATGGCTCACTGCTGTATAAAAAGAGCCGTTTGGTCTTTTTTTTTTTCCTTCCATGGCATATATTAGAGACAAACAGATTTGTCTGAATATTTTTGTGCTAAATTATACCCATTATGACTGTGTGACTAAAGGGAGCTAATTAAAAATCCCAAATCATCGCAGCTGACTCCGCAATCCTGTGGCAAAACACGGTCAAGTGTCGGCGGTGAGGAGGAAAACTCTCTCACCGCGGCGTTGGAATCAAAAGTTTGGTGTTCAAGTTTCTCAAAAACAGCCTAAATGGCATACACAAAGGCAGGGTTGTTTTAGTTCTTTATCATCTTGGCACCAAAATGATTTTAGGCTATTATTTGCCAATTTACAAGAAATCTCTCAGCTGTTGTGAAATAGTGTCTATTAAAATGTGCCCGTACTGATGCAGCTCCAATTTCTGGACAGCTCCAACGAGAGGAAACATCTCTGACCTCCCTGAGTCCAATGACCCGACCAGACCAGTCGGATCCTCTGGTGCTGGTCTGCTCATTACTGCTCCCAGAGTCAACAAGACATGGCCGGTCTGATCTTTAAACATTTCTTTTTGACTGGGCCCATTAAGAACTCCAGACCGACACTATTTCTAGTTATTCTTTAGATTGTCTCCCAATTTCATGTATTTCAACAGGTTTTTTTTAGTCATCTTGCACCTTTGTTTTCCATTTTGTGCTTTTTAATTGTGTTTTGTTTTATCGCTACTGGATGCTGTCCTTTATTTTATTGTTCTGTGCGGCGATTTGAACTGCATTCGTGTATGAATTTTGCCATGAAAATAAGACTGCCTTGCCTGCGGTGAGAAAGGGGCATATTAGCTCCACCCCACGATCACATATATTACACGTATTAAAGACCAACTCCAGCATTTTTAAATTTCCTAAAAACCCATCTCTGATCCTCGGGAAGACATATTTAGAAGTCTTTTCTTGAAAAATATTCTTCATAGCCTTGAAATGACTCTACGCTCATTTCCTCATGTATGTAAATATGATAATCTGGCCAACCGCCTGTCTCCACACATTTCTCCTCCTGGCTCCTAGTTAACCATTAGCCGGCTCGCCTCCTCCTTTTTCTTCATAGCTAGCATCTCCTCCTGTCATCATTTCAACACACCACATGCAAATAATTCAGGAAGCCCTTCTAAGTATTCATGATTGGTTCCTTGTGTGTGTTTTTATTTTTTATTTTATGTAGAAGTCCTGGGCTTTTGGAAATCATATTTCTGAGGCTGTAGATCCAAAGCATAAATCCCCAGCCATGAAACTGATCGCTAATTTTGCACATATCTTATCTTTGCACCTCAAGGATAGAAAGTGTTTTTCACAAGAGGGGGATGTTCATGCATTCTTCAGTTGCTCGATTGAAAGGGAAGTTAATTTTGCTCATTATGTACGTTTTGATTTGCGAGAAAAAAAATATCATTCTATGGCCTTGCTTGGCAGCCTCCCGCCATCAGAGCGTGAATGTGTGTGCAAATAGATGGGAAAAGCAACACTGCCAAGCGCTTTGGATACCACTGAATGACCATTATCAGGCGTCTTTTGGGGTCATAGATTAGATGGACAGTCGGGCTTTCATCTCCTCTGCCGATTCAAGTTTAGAGGCATGGAATTAAAGTCGAACATCTTTTTGAAATCTATCCTCACAGCCGAGGCCTGAAGTTTAGTTAGAGAAGGAAGCCTGGTGCAGAAAGGCCGCCAAGTTCTAGCCTCTGTACTGGCGAGGAACAGAGAAGGAAGCACACTGAAGGAGGTAACCCCTGCAAATGCTCACTGGTGGTGTGTTTACTAGACGGACTGTTCAAATGCAGAGAGTTAATTGCCCGTCTTGCATTCAAAGTATGAAAAATTAAGACTTAAAGCATCTCCAACCTCCTTTAATACTCAACTGCTTGACTCGTAGGCTCGGCCATCAGTTATTTTGACATAAAGCCTGACTGGAGCTGCAGATCCAAGATTCCTCTCCAAAAATCTTTTGTCATTATTTTATGCACTTTTCCCCTCCATATATCAGCTCCTTTCACATTTTTTCCCTTCAAATTCAAACTGGTAATGTCGTAGAAAACTTTCAAAAAAAATGTAAAAATGGCATTTTTATTGAACATCTCTTATGAACAAATGAACCATACTTTTTTCTTTATTACTAATTTTATTTGCCATTTTTACAGCTTTTTTTTTTTAAACACAGCGCCCTCTTCTGGCTCACCACCCTCTACTTTAAGATTCACTCGTCATCGCCCCAGTTTTCCTCCACTCAGACCTGCTGGCCTAAGTTGTCACGCTGGAATAAATAAATCGACCTTTAATAACAGCGCCACCCTCACCTCTAAATTCATTGTGGGCCAGACAAATGTTCCCCTGGGAGCTGCGGCACTCCTGCCTCCGCTTCACCTCATCTCCCATGTGCCTGAGCGTATCACTCACAAGCTGCACATTTCCTGACAAATGAGGGTCATTATGAGTTTGAGAGCGCGGGGAGCTAATTAGGGGTCTCAGATCAGTGCCGCCGTCGCTGTGATACACTTTAGTGATTACACACAGACGCCGCGCTTCAGAGGGACTTTTAGAACATCTGCACCAGTCCACAAGTGTTTTTGAAACAATGATTCATATACACACACACAAACATATATATATATATATGTCTTGAACTTGTGGGTAATTTTCAGCGGCGAGTGACAGACAAGATGTAGAGTCATGTAATGAGGGTTTACGTTGCTTCAAAGCGACAACTTCCAAGATAGTTTGTTGAGCAGGCATTGTGTTGACCACTGGGAGGGTGTGGTCAAAATGTAACCGATACTTTGGCAGCGTCTTACCTCAAAAGAGGCTGCCATCGTCTCTCCGGGTTAGATCGTCTACACCGCGCCCATAGCTGCCATGCAGGATGCCGATTGGCGCGTCCCCCAAAAGCTCAGAGGCTTTGTGGATGTGTTCTCATGTAAATGCTAAATAAATTTCAGACACGGTCCATCGGGGCGCTTTGTGTCCACAATGAGGCAAAAAGTTATAATATGTTCTTCTTTCAAACACTTTAGTCAGACTGGCATGAATACATACTGTATATAAAAAAGGTGCTGTGAATGATGACACATTATTTCATGGCATAATACTTTATCCACCTTGCTGGAGGTTATAAACATTTATGAAAAGTTTTTCAAGCCTGATAAATGCATTAAAATGAATACGCTTATAAATCATTATCAATATGACCTTAAAAAAATAGTGTTGTGCAAAGTGAAGTGTGTCAGCTGTAAAGACACAAGCAACAGCAGAATGATAATTTCACACATGTTGTGTAACTCATATCATCATATGGACATTTTAACAAGGATAAAAAAAAACCAAAACAACTTTGCTCATTATGTGCGTTTTTTTTAGGAGAAAAATATTGCATGGCCTTGCATGGCAGCCTCCTGCAATCCGAGTGTGAATGTGTGTGCGAATCGACGAGCAAAGCAACCAATGGGATAATCCAGACAGAGCTGAAACCTTGGTGGAACATGAATGTGAGGACTGACCAGCCGACAGATGGGGTAGTGTGTGTGTGTTTGTGTGTGTGTGTGTGTGGGAGGAGGGAACATCCCCTTCCTCTGGCAGCCGAAGTGCCCTTGAGCAAGGCACCACCATCCTCAATGCACCTCTAGCGCTGCAATGGTGCAGTCGCCAGCAGCCCCAGTGTGTGTGTGTGTGTGCGCACGTGTGCCTTGGGGATGGATAGATAAAGTATAGTAAGATAGAAATAAAAAATAAAGACCGGCCTTAAAGAGTAAAAGAGTGATATAAACATCTGTAGGATAGTAAAACCCAGGAGAAAGCTAAAATGGAAAGAAGAAAAGCCTGAAGAGAGAGAGAAACCTGACTGAATAACAGGGAGGCACTTAAAAGCTTGATCGAAAGATAAAGAGTGAAAATAAAATTCTTGGACCAAAGTAAAATCGGGATGAGACAAGACACACTTAGCACACACGCTGATTATTGGCCGACAGTAAAGTTTCTGTGGTCAGATAAGCACACTGAGGAGCCCGAAGCTTTCACTTTCAACATCAGTGGGAGGATTAGGAGGAAACTGAAGCTCCCTCAGAGTCACTGAAGGACGTCAAGTCCATAAAAACTCGCTTCTTTAAAGCGATCCATTACATGGAGAATTACACGATGCCTGCTGAGTGTTGACTGATCTCAGAGATCCTCCGCTATCCCAGAGTGTCCCGCAAAAAAAAAAAAAACGCTTCACTTCGAGCCGTGAGTCAGTGTGGCGCGCTTCATTGCCTCTGGGGTTGTGGGGAACCTTTGACCAACTGATCGGATCAAAAACACCTCACCGCACATTGAGCAAAGAATAAGTAAATTAAAATTTTAACTCCATGATCTGGAGGCACGCGCCTGCACTTTTCCATTTTGGCTCATTGGTTCTACTAAATAAAAAATGAGGAGCAATGCTAGATGAGCGTCAACCAATTATTTTTCTTTAAACCTTCTACCAAATGATACTGCCTGTATATTACCATTAAAAAAAACTATTTTTACTAACTATTTATCTTCCAATACTCACGTTTCTGATTTTTCAAACTCCTTATTCCCTTAAAAGCCAATAGGCGCATGGGTGTTGTGATGGTTAAAGCCATTACCTCACTGCAGGAGGGATGTGGGTTTGAACCCGTCTGTGCTATGTGTGATTCTTACAGCCGCTGCAGGAAAGACAGTTCTGAAAATCCCTGGATTATGTTAAATGGTGGTGTTTTTCTCATCGTTTCAACGGAAGAAAAACAAAAACAAAAAAAACTGTCCAATATTTTTGCATGGCAGCTCCAGGAAACCACTGCCCCGCTATTTAAATGTGACAGTGTTCCCTGCCTCGGCGCCCTTAAATTGTCTCGATTACCACGATTTATGCTTTGTCACTGTGATTGACAGATGACATGCTGTAACATACCTGCGGACCCCCCATGTCTGGAATAGCTTATATACAATCGAATTATGCGTTAACGGCACCAAAACTGACGACTTTCTGAACCCAAACTCAGGATATAGATGCCATGTATCGCGCCATCCACCCTGACTACCTCCCAACAATTTCTCTATGGCGCAAGGACACAAAGAAAACGACACATAATCCAGGCAGGAAGTGTATCTCCTCCAAAACATATTCATATCATAAAATGTGAATTCCGGAGTTGTCAACCATCTGGCGTCTGGGATAAGAGGATAAAGTTCCATGTATCACCGTTTGTCATGTCAGTTTATTTCAATTTACTTCTGCATTCCTTTTTTTTTTTTCCACCCACCAACACCAGCAGCTATGGAGCAGTGGAGTTTGCCTTTTTTTTTTTTTTTTAATCAGCTGACAGTGATGAGGGTATAAAGTGCTGAGTCGTGACTTTTTCCATTAGCTGGCCCTCATCAGCTAGCTTAGCTCTTTACTGGACGTCCACCCTCATAAATCCATCCAGCAGACGTTTCTGCCTCCTCATCAGGGAAGGTGCAGTCTGAGGAGCCTCTTCTTAATCTTCTTACTGCTTTTATATTATTTGCTGGGGTCAAACAAACATGCAAGCTCTTTCTTTTGCAAACTTAAACTCAATAAACATGTCAGGTTTGTTTGTTTGTTTTTAATTGGTCCCTTCTCTGTTTGCGAACTACCACTAGATAAAGTCAAACCCCTCAGAAGTCTGTTTATCAGTTAAGTAAAAAGTGCTTTTAAAGGATTCTTAGAATGGTTACATTTTACAGATCTAAAACATTAGCTTTACATTTTCATTACATTTGTCTCCAGGGCCTAAAGCGTCTTTCATTTTGTGGCTTTCATTCCCAGATTATTGACTTGAGGCTAATTGCATCGTCAATGCTGTAAATGATGATATTAAGACCAAATCACCACTATGGCACCAGTATGTGCATTAATATAACCAGTGTATAAGATTTCAGGTTTCGCTTTTGTTGTTGGAAAATGCACAAGCCTGCACATTGCTCTTGCTAAGCGTCCCCATTTATCCATTCTACTGACATTTTGGAGCTTCCACAAGAATGTTGCAAGACATTTCTTACAATGTCCAACACATTCACGGTGCTCAGGCGTCAAATAGGCAGAACGTTCTCTGTTTAAGAGCATAAGAAGAATTGTAACGTCTGTATATGGAATAAATTGTAATGCTTCCTAAGAGCAGTGTGTCTTTTTTTTCCCTTTTTTTAAGATTGAAAGTCACACTTTCCAAGGCATCTGCATTTAAGTGGGTTGGATGTCCAAATATCTTCTTTTTTTTGTCTTAATCTGCATTAAAAAAAAAGATTATGCCATGTGATATTTTCTAAGAAACAAATATGAAAATATGACGCAGAGGAAAGTGATAAAATTAATTCCTGGATGTGTCCCATAATGCTGACAGTGCGACACTCAAGAAATGCATCAGATGTTGGTCTTTAAATTTCATTCAATGTAATTTAATTAATAAAGCAATTGGTGTTACATTATTTATAGGAAAAGTATGGTACAAATAATGTTTGATTGGTTGCAGGATGGACTTGCATGCAGACATGTGGCCATCGCATCGCTTCACCTTGACTGTCCTCCAGGCGCTAATGTTAAATTTGTAACTGTGCTGCAAATGCGATTTGTCCCAGCAGGGGTGCCACAGGAGGATGAAACGTAAAGACGAACAGGCGAGTGCGAAGACGGACTGAGAGGACAGCGGCTCCGGCTTTTGCAGGCCTGCTGTACATGTGGGTTCATCTTGTGCTCTTCAGAATCTCTCCGGAATCGCTGGTTCTCAGCTGAACCTGAAGATGTTGTACGCCACACCGAAGGTTTCATTTGAATAATCACTTGCCTGTCGCCTCCCTGTAAATCTCTTGTTGTTCTTGTAGTGTTTGCTTCTTGTCCCCACCCCCCTTCCTCTGCAGCTGTCCGGGGAACGCAGATGGATTTCCAGAATCTGCTCGCTCCACGCAAACTGATGTCTGCCGGCTGTCACTGTAATAAAAAACAAACAAACAAATTATTATCACAGGAAATTACCCAGTGAACAAAATAAAACCCAAAGCTAAGTGCAGAGTTTCTAAAGACATAATGACTAATGGTGGCATAAAAGTAGTGATTCTCAGCAGGAAGTGTCTGATTTGCTGACTGTTGTGGCAAACACATTTCTGGTCCACTGCAGTTGTTCTCGGGAATATTCCTTGTTACTAAGAAATAATGGCGAGTTACTGTATGCAAGACAGGTGGAGCAATAACCATATTTTAAAAATTACACTCCAGAATGTGAATGTTAGACAGAACAAATAAGATCCGGGTGACTTACGATAGCTATTCCGAGCTTGTAAGTAAAAATGTCAACACTGCCTTCGGGGAGTTTGCTTTTAAGCCTCGAGGAGACACTTCATCTGTTACAGCCTTATTTGCCCCTTTAGTCTTCCCGTATGTGGTTTTTAAATAAAGATTGTGTGACCTTATCAAACCAAACACAGTATCTTTTATGGCTCCACCATGGCATGAAATTAAAAAAAAAACAAAAAGAACTTGCAGCAACTCAGAATTACCTCTGATCACTTCTGAACTATGCTCATTTGAATATCTCTCACATGTACACAACAGATGGACTAAAAAGAAAGAAAAGGAAGTTAACTCTGAGCATAAACTGCTCATTAGGCTTCCCTGGAGATGAGTGAAGAATGGAACATAGTGATAATGTTAATGCTGGGCGAGCCGAGCCAAGCAAGCTGAACGTACAGCGCAGCAGCACAGCGAGTTCCTCATAAGTACGGTATGACACAGATGCCTACATTGTTTGTGCGAGGTGTGTGTGTGTGTGTGTTTGTGCAAGGTGCGTGTATGTGTGTGGACAGATTTTTAGCTTTCCGAGCTCCTTTTTTTTTTCCCCCAAAAAGCTGCCGGAGCTTTTGGCTTTAGGGCTCACATCACATCAATTATCCTCCCTTACTAATTATTCTAATCTCATAATCAAAAGGTTCCAAAAAAAAAAAAGTCAAGAAAGTAATGACAAAATCATGCCCTGTTCGGAAGGCTCAGAGTTGAATTACATGCTCATTTTGTCTGTCAAACGCACCACAAAACAAACATTCAGTTGGCAATTATGAAGATGATGAAAAACTGCAAATCCTCTCATGTGAAATTACGCAGAAAAATCAAAACACAGCCCAGGAATAATTATCTTCTTCATTCCAGGAATGATTCTCTTCTTTATGAAATCATTGATTATTCGACTTAATCGCTTCAGCTCGAAATTTTTTTATGAACAAATCGTTTGGTCAACACAAAATCAGAGAGCTGCGGGTGGGGGTGGGGGGCTGAAAAATGATTTCACAGAATCAGCCCGCGAGTGTTTGCCATCCGAAATCAACATATATCCAATTCAACACTCCCGCTGTACATCAGCAACAGTCTGTGTGTGTGTGCGTGTGTGTGTTCATCTAGTAGCAGGAGCTTGTGCAGCATGGCAGCTGCCATGTTCACTTTCTGTTCTCCTCATGCACATGTGTGCACACACAAATGTACATCTATCTTAGTGAGGACTTTCATTGACATAATGCATCCCTTCGCTCCTTCCTTAAATTTATCTAAATTTAACCTAAACCCAACCTAAAGCCGCGTCCAAACCTTTAGGCTAAAGCAACCTTAAACTCTAAACTCTCTGGACTTTCAAGGTGTCTCAGAAAGTGAGGTACCGTCAAAATGTCCACACTTGGTAGGTTTTAAACTTATATTGGTTCTAACAAAGACACACAAACACACCCAGAGTTCGGCTTGACTGGCCCCGGAGGGCTCAGCGTCTCAGCAGCTGATTGACAAAGACAACCTAAAGTAAACAACAAGCACAGAGGATGGAGGGAGGGAAAGACACATCCGAGGACATGCACACTTCCAGAGAGGAGTAGGACTGGGAGTCCAGAGAGGGAAGATGGGGGAGGAACAGTTTAACATTTACGTTAAGAGAAGTAATTACTCAGCCGCTGGTTAGGATTTTGTCCTTCCTGAGACAGGCGGAAGTGCCGAGAGGACCAAAGTGCAGAGTCACCGCAGCCCCTCGTAGACACAAAACGCATCTTCAAACAAGGAGTTATGGGTTTCAAAGCTTGATTTTTTTTTTCCCCACATGAATCATATGCACAGTGCAAATAAACATGGGAGTGATAAGGGAGAGGTGGCACTTGCTGCAGTATCGCGACGTTCAACCTTTATGCTCAAAGCGTTTCAACTGGCTGATCTTGGTGTGGCCGCTCACACAGATATTGATTCCAGTCTAATGATTAGACAGCGTCATCCCCAGTAAGTGGTGACAAAAAAAAATAAAAAAATAAAATAAAAGCAGCAACACTGAAGAAAGAAAAACACTTAAAAAAAACTGACTTTGAACGGAAAACAAGAAAATAAAAAGAACAATCTGGAAAAACAGATGGCTGGGAAGAGGCAGACAATATGGTCTGTCAGGTTGTTTTTTGTTTTTTTCCTTCATGGTGCATTCTCTGTCAAGAATATACTTTAACATTATTGTCCGAGTTAAAACGTGTCGCAAACGCCCATCTTAGTATCGCAGTCTGATTGATGAACTGCTCAGCGGTACCAGAAACTGCGCAACAGCTGGCTCAATTGTCCAGCCGCACGTCGGATTGAATGTCAAAACAGGACACCCGAAATGTGGAGAAAAGAAATGGCCGACCTGCCATGTTCCTGAAATCTCCAGCCGTGTCACTGAATAGTTTGGCCCCGATTGGTATGATGTCAGAAATGTTTGGACTCAAAGGCGAAACGGCCGTGTGCAAGTTCATTGGCTGAGAGAGGAAAAGGCATGGAAAAGTCACATTTCTTCTTGAGATACAAGACAATTAGAGGAGAAAGAGGCATGAGAGATGTATGAATGCAAAAGAGACTTAAGGTCTAATTCAGCAGGGAGATGGTGAGATGAAACACCTCTTAAAGACAGAAAAGACGGGACTGGCTTACGCTATTCATCTCGGTTTAATCTCAAAGAAAAGCTGATCAAGCATTCAGATTTTTTCCCTTTTCCTCCATCAGAAATGTGCTTTTCATCCCACACTCACATTTATACCTGTAAGCCTTTCAGAAGGGTGCTGAATCAGTCTCTGATATTGTGCCTGTCTTGACAAAATATCTTAAGGTGCCTTCATGTGTGTAGGTGTAGACACACAACAATATTAGATACAAGAGGAAGGAATACGGCGGTTATTGAGTTCATAAAAAAAGAGAAAATCGGGGGGATGAAGGAAAAATATGATTTAAAATCAATGCTGGCAGTCTGCCAACAGGCTGCTGAAGCTAATCACCTGGACAAGTTTAGTGTTCGGAGGTCAGGTAGATGAGATATGCGGGTGAATATTAATCATATCTCTGCAGAGTTGGTCTGACACCAATGCCATCAAAGATTTCAAATCACTTTTTTTTTTTCTTTTTTTTTAATGGACTGGCATGTTTTAATACCCTGCCAGAGCACTGACAGATAAGACTGATTAAACCATTGGCAAACTCACGCCGGCATGTTCTCGCTCCCCTTGGGAAAACAATAACTAACCTGAGATGCTCTATTGTCACATCGGAGTGACGTTGCATTCCTGACACCATCCGCGCTGTGATGGACAGCAATATCCCAGCACCTGAAAACCAAAACATACATATGCTTCGACAACAGGTTGTTTAAAAAGGTGCTCGCATCCATACCGAGTGGGGATCGTGGTCAATGCACTAATGTCCGTTTAGACTCTGTGATACGTCTTTCTTTTCTCCACCATTCATCCCGTTGGTAATGGACGTTCCATCTGGAGGAAAAGTGATTGATTGTGGCTCGCGGCACTGATCCCAAATTAAACGGTGGACCCGCGCTGCGCCATAAATAATTTAAGTCCGACGCCTTTAATAGCGCGCCGTGCGCTTCCATGAGATGAAATGAGATGCAGGAGGAGATGGTGAAGGATAAGACAAGAGAGAGCGCAACACCGTCAGATCAGAAGACAACGGAGGCTTCATGGCTGTCAGATCAATCAGGCAGGAGGATGCAAGCATGGGCATCTGCTCTCAAACTGCTGGAGATACTAGATATGTATTAAAGCTAGAAGATCCTCAGAGCTTTGGTAGAAGGCATCTGGACATTCTATTTCAAAGGCATCTGGACTTCTTTTGGCTGTTGAAAGATGTTAGAGCCCCAGACATATTTAAGATGTCCAAGAAAAAGGTCGCAACAGTTTGGAAGTTGGTGTGGCATATATGCCTTTTACTGACTAGCGCTCTGCTGTCTTTCAATTCATTACAAAAATAATAATAACAATACAAACACAGAGCTACAAGTAAACAAGAAAACAAAGAGGAGAGTACAGCCAATCAGCAGGCGGCGAGTGGCACCAAAGCATAAAAGAAACAACAAAAAATGTACTTGCAGCAGTGGTGACAAAATTACAATCACCCAAACTAAGAAGTTTATCAAAAAGGGCACGGCCAGTTGTGTTCAGTGGTTGGTTCAGCGTCCAAACCAACAAACAAAACCGGCCCAAGCACAGAACCACGGGTGCCTCAAACAAAGTAACTCAAAAACTTTCAAGCAAGCTTCGCGCAATACTAAGTGTCGCAAATTTCACGAGTTTCACAACAAATCTCGCAGGGCACAGGAGCTAAACTGATCAATAGAAATCACAGCCGCCACTGGCCATGGGATGGTGGGTCATTTACGGAACTGCCAGCGATGAGGCGGCCTCCCGGCAGAATGGCTGCTGACCCCTCAGAAGCGCTGGTGAGGTCTCTGCTCAGGTGGATGTGCTGGGGGCGTGGCTCTGTGGGGAATCCCCGCTGACGTCATTTCAGACCTGGACAATCGAGCCCCATACAAAAATAATAAGTGATGACCCAGAACCAGCAGAGCAAACTTCGAGGAAAGTAGAGAAAGAGTTGAAATAACTCAGTGGAAATGTAGCAGTTAGGCAGCTAGGATGCAGCTGGCGAGGTGTGCTGGGAAAATGGTTCGCAAATCCCAACCAACAACCTACACATATTAAGAAAATGCTAAATTATTTCTGCCTATAGGTCAGGTCGTCGGTGGAAATGAGAATTGGTTCTCGACTGACTCGCCTGGATAAACAAAAGGTTAAATATATAGGCTGTGGGCCGCGATTGAATGCAAAAGCTGAACCTTCTGTGTGGTTAATGTTATTTTCAAAAAGGGCTTTTGAATTAGGCAGCGCAAGTTACGTGACAATGTACAAATAGAACCCTTGGCCCATTTCGGGCTAATTAAACATGCAAGAGTCATCCAGCGTGTCGCCGTTTTTAACACTGGCCCTTCATCTTTGCACTAAAACAGCGGTCATAAATTAAGAGTATACGCTCTTCTCCAGGCACCTCTACATCACTGCTACTGAATAACCAATTTCATCATGTTGTGCTACATTAAAGGGCACTCAGCTGTGGTGGAGGCAGCACGCAGCAGCTACATCTTAGTCAAACCTAAAGACACATTCAGCCCGCGTTTGGAATCCACATCCTCCAACTTAATGGCGTAAACACAGCCTGGTCTGCCATTACCAACAAAAGCATTCGCACTGACGTTTACAGCCAAGCGCGCGGTGCTTTGCTTGGTGGATTTATGAATAGCTAATTGCAAATTTTCAAAGAGGCATAATGTAATTTGGATTAACTGACCACTTATTAGGAGATTGCATACTTACTTTCTGTATTAAAAACTTCTTCAAGTTCCATACCGACAGCCTAAGACCAAAAAAAAAGCAAAAAAAAAAAGCACCATCTGCCTCAACATCCACTGCTGTGCCATCTCAAAAGATGCGATAGATTGTGGGGTAATTGAGTATGTCCAGTGTTGTCGCCCTAGGTTCATATGTTGTTTTGTTTTGGTCCTCCCTGCCTGAGGGTGGCGCTGTATGTCCTGTTCTGTGCCTTTGTGCTGTCTTTGCAGATGGCGACAAATGATTGGCCAGGAGACTAATGGAGCCAGAATTAAAAGGCGTTTCTCTGATGCCAATATTGGACTCCGTTAAACTTCAATTAAATGACCAACCCGTTCTGTATTTTGCGGTGATTCGACCTGTTGCGAGCGCGTTTTTTGAGTGACACAGCCAACCATTTGTATATACTGTTAATGCTGTGTGACACATCAGTCCAGGTAGTTGTAGGGGTGAGAAGCCTTTTTCGTTTGACCCATATTTTCTCCTGTTTTTGACTCGGGGACTTAAGCGAGTCATTCATATTTTATTTGCTTTACTTTGTTAGGCACGTTAGATTAACAAAACATGAACACCGTTTTGTTTATTACGTTGGCAATGCTACCATTGATGAATAAAACATTAGTTTTGGACTGCATTGACTCCGACTTTGGTTATCTGTGGGAGTGGGAAGAGAGGGGAGTCCCATCTTCATGTTATGCTCCAGTTTCCCCGAGCCTGGATGTAACACCAGTAAGCTATCGATGTATCCACAGAAATCTTTGCTAATCATACGTCCGGCGAGTTGAATCGGACTATAAACTCAATTTAACATCCAATTTAGAATGAATAGTGTGTTAGCTAGTGATTCTAAACCTAAACATATTCGACAATTTGGCCAAAAAAAGTGCGCAACTTTTTTTTTTTTTTTGCATTTAATGCGGGGCTGGTTTTGAGTCAGGTTTAACCCTATCATTCAAAGTAAGAGGAGTCTTACTCGTGGAACAATTCCCCTCCTATTCAACGTGACAATGACTGCTTCATAAAGGTTCTTAAATCAATGGGTTTTTTTTCTCAGTTTTGTGTGGTCTTGACTGCCCTGCTCCCTTAAGATGAACTGGTGCATCCATCATGGCCAGATCATCAGTGTTGATATCAGATATCAGTGTTGGTCTTTGGACGAAATCACTAACGTCTTCTCCTCTCCCTTATTCAAGCTCTTCTCTGTTGGAACCTCACCTGCAGATGAACCTCTCCCTTCAGCCTTGCTCCATTTTGATGTTGGATCTGGACTGGTTCTCCTTCAGACCATGACTCAGCCATGTTTCACATTCCACACATGTGTACTTATATGCCACTAAATGTATACAGCCCCAAATTTTGTGGCCTGCCCTCCTCCAGGTCCCCACAGTGGAGAGAAAGTTGCTTATAGGGCAAAAAAATGACTGGTTAACCTCTGAGATGTAGTTGGCCATTGGTTAGCATCTCTGCCATGTAAAAGAGTGAAGGTGTTCAGTTTGTCACCGATTTAAATGGAAGCAGCAGGACAGTCAGCATATTATTATCTTATATATATTATCACATTATTATCCTGTCTGGCAATTTAGGCATACAGAGCCAGAGGTCTGGGTGCCTGACAGTGCCAGACAAATCTGCTCTGCAACTGGGGGAGTCTGAAATGCCTCATCTTGTTGTGTCATCTGCATTTCCTTTTTCAATCAGGTTACATCAGCTGTGCATGTTTGTCACCCACGTCACCACCAGCGAGATCCCGCGACAAAACCACGCACCTCTTGACAGGCTTCAGTAGCCACGCCCATTATGGGAAATGTTTGAATGGCATGGCAACTCCAAAGGTTAGCAGCACGTTGTCGGACTGTTGGTTAAAAATGAGCTGCGGCTCAACATGGAGCAAAGAAGAGACGGCATTTCTGTGGGGTATTTGGGCAGACATCAGCATAAAAGGAACGCTGGAAAACGCACATAAAAACGCAGAAGCACTTAATACAATCAGCACCAGGATGACGGAGAAGGAGTTCGACCGGTCAGCAGAACAATAAAACTCAGATGCTCCAAATTTTCTGCAAACGTTTGTAACTGTATGAAACAAATCAATAGCAGCACAGCGAGCGCAGCACGCTGGATCTCCATGATTGTTTACTTTCACCGGCGCGTTCCCCCTTTTTTGTTTTTTTCTTTACCACGTTCCCCCACCACAGTCCGTTTTGTCCAATGATTGAACAATTTTTTGCACACATGTGAGTTTGTTGGCAAATTCTGGGACCCTGCGAAAATTGCAATGTGAAGAGGAATCGCACCAAGCCCAAAAAAGAAACACTGTCGTTTGGTCCTTACCAAATAAAGTGAACTAAGCTTTCCTGGTGTGAATATCGCCCTGAGGTGTGTTTAAAATTGGGGGTGGGGGGGGTAGCTGGAGCATGGATACCCCACTGCTGGCTGACAGCAGAGCTCAGCATGCTCCACCGCCCAAGCTCTCAGTGTCTATTGTGCAATTAAAAGTAGGGAGACAATCCATCTAGCAGGAGATGGACAGAGTGATGCCACAGTGAAGCACCACCACCCTCTGACCCTGACCGCCCGCCAACAGGACTGCCCACTAGGGCCCTAGGGGTGCATGTAATGCAGCGTAACGGGACAGGAAGAGCGGGGAAGGCTGTGTGTGCTGGGGCAAAGAAGACTAGCACCCCCCCCCGCCGGCCCCCCATCCCGCTACCCTCAAAGACCTCCTCGCCCGACATATCCTCGGGGCCACCGACGGCGAGTATGAGAATAGTTGTATAGAAATATGAGAAGAGTTGAAGTTTTTTTTTGTTTTCAGATTAGAATTTAGTCTCTATTTTTTGCCTTAAATCTCTGGAATTGGAGTTTAAATAATTTGTCTGGGGATACTCTTTTTCGCATGCATCCAAAAAGGTTTTTTTTCTTTTCTTGCAATATCGAGCAAAGTTGATCCAGAAGATTTACTTCATACCTGATGTGTGTGAAATACAGAGACAGCACAGACACTGCCACTGAGGGACCGGA
This sequence comes from Dactylopterus volitans, assembly GCA_901007715.1. Classification (NCBI taxonomy): domain Eukaryota; kingdom Metazoa; phylum Chordata; class Actinopteri; order Syngnathiformes; family Dactylopteridae; genus Dactylopterus; species Dactylopterus volitans. Next base: position 17,131 of record CAAKHG010022994.1, read on the forward strand.
GCGACTGCACTTCCCTTTGTAACACCGCGAACGCTGAACGATTATGGGAACATAACCTCTCGCTTTCAAGAACTTTTAAATGTGAATTTTCTGACACCTCTTGAATCCGTGTTGGCAGAGGTGGCAGAAACATTCAGACATTATTTCTGAGTGACAGTAAATAAAGTGTGGGGGAGCTCATCACCAGTCAGGGGAAAAGCTCCTTTAGTTATGTTACCAGCTAAACCCGAGTTTCCACTTTCAATAATTAGTACATGCTCCATGTTTTTATGTTAATCTTTTGTTTCACCAGTGCCTAGTTGATTGATGGGCTATCTGGTTGAAGAGGTAGACTCTACCAAGAGACGAGTATTTTTTTGTCCAGGAGCTTAATGGCAAAGACTTGATTTGTTTCTGAGCTCCGTTCCTGCCGTTTCTCTTCCGTCTCTGGAAAAAAAAAAAAAAAAAAAAATGTTGTGCTCAAAACGTATTTCAAAATGCCATTTAGTTACACAGGAATGTAATTTTTAGGAGACAGGACGGTACAAGCCCAACATCCATCAGTGGCCTGCTTCCTAAAACGTCATCATCTTTTCAATTATTTAATTTTGGCGATGAGGATGAATTACCCCTTCAATTACTCAGTCCAAAAATGGCAACAGTCTCATTATGATTTGAATAAGGGATGAGAAAAGAGAAGATGATGATTAAGGAGTGGAAGGGTGGGAGCATATTCATACTTTCACATATGACAATTCTTTTTCTGGTGACAGAAATCTGTGCTTCCCCTGAAATCTAGTTTCTGCTTTTGCTCAGTCGTAAAAGAAACGAGCATTTTCCTGCTCAGCTTCCCCTCGACATCATTCCCAGTCACGGCCTCCGCATCCAGTTTTACACAGACAATTCACTCTAGCACAATCAACTGCCTTGCTAAGTAATACAGGACAGCTAACTGTCTAAAATAACCACTAAATCTAGTAACCACAGCAAAAAGACTGAAAAAAAACGAAAAATGATACAGTCTCTGATGAAATTAAACAAAAATTCTGATTGACAGACTGGAGGAATGGGTGGGTCTCTGGGTTTCATCTTGGTTTTAGGCTTACCTAACTGACAACTGCAGTTTGTTTTATTTTGGCAACCTGGGTGTTCACGAATCTGAAATTCACAGTATGGATTATGGCATCCCTCAAGGCAGTATTATTGGTCCAATTTTATTTTCAGTATATGTTCCCTTGAACATAAATTATCACTGGCATGTATCATCTTTTTTGCCAGTGATACAAAATTGCATATCCGTTTCCCCAAATAAACCCAAGCACCAGCCATGCCATTCTTCCACAAAACGGCCTTCTTCCACTGCATCATTGCCCACGTCTATCCTTGCATTTTCCTAAACTTTGATTCATGATTTCGTCACACACTTTACTGTAGTAGCATTCATTATGGTGCATCTTCCAACATACCCAATAAACTCCAAAACATTCAGAATATGCTGCTCACTCATTCCACATTACTGCTATCAATTTAAAGACCCTCCTTGTATCTCAACCTCTCTGGCCTTTGACAGAAATCTCCTCTCTCCATCTACCAGGACCAAGCCCACACCAGGGACTGGTCTTTTTCCATGGGCTCGATGGGCTCCTTTAGACACAGTTTTAATCTTTGATTTTTACTTTCTGCTGGCGGTGCCTTTCAGCCATTTGTGCCTAACATAAGAAAATACTAAACATATTTACAAAAAAAAAAAAAAAAAAAATGCAAGTCTGGAATATTTATAACCGTGTTCACCCTCAGAAAATAT
>CAAKHG010022994.1:25325-38429 GCA_901007715.1 Dactylopterus volitans
TGGCTATAATGAGCAATATGAGATCTCATAAAAGCTAATAAGGACAAAGCATTCATGTCCAGCAGCCTCCACATCCACCACAGGGAAGCACATCTGTGAGTCTAAAACAGAAAACACACACACACACGCACACACGCGCACACACGCACGCACACACACACACACACACACACACACACACACACACACACACACACACACACACACACACACACACACACACACGTACTTCTATCTTAATGAGGTCATTCATTGCCACCATACATTCCTTAGCCCCCCTTAGCCCCCTAAACTTTACCATCTCAACTAAGTGCCAACTTACCCAACTCTCACCTTTAAACTATGGAAAATGGAAAGTGAGGGAAAGTGATTTTGGTCAGTCCTCACTTCACAAAAATATTCGGTCTTGATTGCAAAAATAGGTTTTTTGGTCCTCATTATGTAGCAAATGCTACACCTGCATGGGTAGTAGACAGGCTGAGCCTCTAATGGTGCTGAAGGACCAAGAGGCATCTGAAGTCCCCAGCGGCAGTTTTCCTGTTATTTGCTGTGTAGCCCCAAGAAGAAGGAAAAAAAAACAAAAAACCCACAGGCAAATACATCAGTGCCAGCGGATGAAGAGCTGAATGTGCTTCTGAATTTTAAGAAGCCATTTCCCAGAAGGCCCAGTCGCTACACGGGAAGCTGGAGCGCTGATGTGCGGCCGGCTGTCCTCCGAGGACGACGTCGCAAGCAGACAAGTTAGCATATGGCTACGAATGAGGTGGCCTCTCCCCGCCATAGTTCAGTGCCTCCCTCTGGATAACAATAAGCCAGGCCGGCTATCTCGCGCTGTCCCCGGAGTCCAAGCCGCCAAACCTCCTGAGTGGTGGTGTTAGCAGGTGGTACATCACATCTATATGGGAAAGCGTGACATCCTCATCAAAAAGTAACCCTCCGGTGGTTCCTGCCGTCACTCATGCTGGCATCAGTGGCGTTCCAACCCACGGGAGCCGAGTTCGTTAAGGAACCGCCGGGATGCGTGAACGCGCGAGTGTTCCGGACATGTGCGAGGGAGATAAGAGCCGGGCCAAACAACTTCAATCAGTCTACGATTCCACAATTCGTTTGGCAGACGCTTTTATCCAAAAGCGACTCACATGTGAGAGCTCAGCAGCACAAGCGGCGACCCAGTCAGGAGAGAACATGAGCAAGTGCCCTGAAACAGGTTCAAGCCTGAGTAAGATGTAGGTGCCTAAGGTAGTGCAGGGAAGAATGATAAAGAGGGTAGACTTTTTTTTTCTTTTTTTTTTAAATTGCAGAGGCGTTCAGAAAAGAGATGGGCTCTAAGTCTTTTCTTGAATACTGAGAGGGATTCAGCAGCTCAGACGGAGTCTGGGAACTCGTTTCACCGGCATGGAGGCACAGAGGAGTCCAGCTACTGACCCAGGGCCTTGCTGTTAGGGCAGGAGGGGGTGTAGACCCGAATGAGACAGTTCAGGTAAGGAGATTTTTTATTTCTGGCTGAAGTTTTGTAGGCGAGTTCAGGGTTTCGGGAATTTTAGCGGAAGCCAGTGGAGCCATCTGAACAGCGGGGCGACGGCATCATCATCACCATCACCATCACCATCACCATCACCATCATCATCATTTATGACCGACCCGAGACTTACTTGAAACGTGGCTGCACCCGCCCCCCCGCCCTCGCGGTATTCCACCGATTACGGTTTCACAACACTGAATCAAGATCGATTTAACGTGGCTCTTTTGAAACGCTGAAAAGGACGAATGGCGAGGCAAAAGTCGACCCGCGCAGAAGCCACCAGTCATCACCCGCGTCATCGTCAGCGCAGCCAATTGGTCTCAGAAGCCTTTTGATCATACTTGGAAGCTTTTATTGTTGGAAAAGGGGGTTTTATCTGATGGGCGAATTGAAAAGAAAAAAAACAAAAAACAGATGTGACGTTGCACATCATGAGAACGTTGGTGAGGCCCGGAGCTGGATGTCCTGACACTGGGCCGACGCTCCTCTGCAGCAGGCCCCCCGGCCCTCCATCACGTCCTACTTTTCATCCGCAAATTTTGTCATTTTTCTGCAAATTCTTGATGTGATTTCTGTCCATGCGACATCTATTTGCGCGTCTGTCCGTCCTGGAGGAGGGATCCCTTCCTCTGCGGCTCCTCCTGAGGCTTCCTCCCCTGTTTTTTCGCACCCCCCTCCACCCTGGTTAAAAGAGTTTTTCCTCACTGGAATAGAGGGTCTGAGGACAGACTGCGTCGCTCGCTGCACAGATTGCGAAGCCCACTGAGGCGATGTGATTTATGGATTCTGTTCCATACAAATAAAATTGACATGACTTCACTTGGGAGGGCAGAAAGTGAAATGAATGCAGCCGAACACAAAGAAACCCGGGAGGAGAAAATGATGCCCCTTGCGAAAAAAAAAAAAAAAAAAGCCTGCATATTGTTAGATTTGCTCCGAAAAAAGGAATGATGCCTCAGCCACACAGTGTTTTATAGACTATTGGTTCACTCACTATTTGTAGCGGGCTGACAGCTTTGAATGGGTTAAACACACTAGACCCAGCTATTCTATTTGTAATTTATAGCAGGGTGAGGAGTGTGACAGAGGGACGGCCGGGGAGGGAGGGAGGAGGAGGAGGAGCAGAGGTGAGGAAGGTGGAAGAAGGAAGGAGGGGAGGCGGGGACAAGGATCGGAGACGGTGAGACAGGACAGCGGCGTCAGGGGAGGCAGGAGGGGAGGGCACGGGATGACATCACAGCAAAGCAGTGAGGTAACGTCTGTGACACACGGAGGCTGCGCGGGCACACACACACACACACACACACACACACACACACACACACACACACACACACACACACACAGAGTAGACCAGTGAGAGCAGATGTTGCTGCACCATTGCCTCCAGATGACTCCCGCAACACTGCAGCACCGCAACTCACCATGATAAACACGAGGTCGTCACCGTCATCCTCATCGTCATCGCCTTGAATGCACCTGTCCTGCTCTGATTGGCCGGAGCTGCCTGTCAATCACTATTTAGGCAAGCCACGTTTAGAGTCTGAGGTTTTTTTTGTTCTGTTTTGTTTTGTTTTTTTTCCTTTACCGGACACCACCACATTTTACTGAATATAACGACATTACTCACATTACCTAAAACGTCTTCCTGGTGTGCAGGGAAAATCCACATTAAAGGAACAGCTGGCATCAATTCAGGTTTCTTTTTGTGAAATTAAAAAAAACAAACAAAAAAAAAACATATTTACCGACTGCCTAAGTTGTCGTTGTATCTCTCAGTGGTGTTAAAAAAAATAAAAAATAAATTAAAATAAAAAACTTTCGCAAGCTGTCACACGTGATATTTGTTCCACGGGGCGGTGACGTCAGTCAACGTAGCAGGGAGCGCGTCGTTAATGAAGATGACACGGATGTTGACGTGGGCCACCGGGATGCGGTGCTGCCACGGGCCGGCGCGCCTGTGGCCGATGGCCGGCGCCTGTGGCCGATGGCCGGCGCCTCATGGCCGGCGCTGCCCGGCGCCTCATGGCCGGCGCTGCCCGGCGCCTCATGACCGGCGCTGCCCGCCTCAGCAGCGGGACGTTTCTGTCCTCTCTGTCCTCTGCGCGTCTGTGTGAGACTGTCGGCGCCGGCTGGGCGGGACATATGCTTGTCTGCTGCCATCTGCTGGTCGTCGCCTGCAATTGCAAGGCGGAACAGCTGCTGAAAAGCGGAATTAGAAACCCCGATCAAGCATTATGACCACTGCATGTTTGCATGGAATATAATGCAACGGCCCTGCAGTCAATTCTCCCTTCAGGAGGAGTTTTATGTTGAATTCTATTTAATCTGTTTGAGAGATTAAATAGACATACACATTGTAATGACTGTTGTTGGGACTGTAACTTGTGATGCTGTGGAACTGCACTGGGTTATACTGAGAGGTGTCCCTAATATTTTGTCACCCTGCGGCATATGAGTGGGATGGCCAAAAAATTAGGGACACCAGTACAACCCAGTACAGTTCCGCAGCCTCACACATCACAGTCCCAAATAACAACCATATGTCCTCCTCCTGAAGGGATATTAATTGCAGGGCTGTTGCATTTTACTCTATACAGTCATAAACGTTTTGCTTGATCATTGTCGAGCATATTTACCAATTGTAGCCTTGAGAGAGCATGGCCGTGCACAAGAATCAGGTGGTACAACCCACGAGTTAAGGCCAATAAGTCTCTTTCGTGAGGCATTATTAGGCATTTCCTCTCCCTGTGTGGTGCGTTCAGGGTCGCCGGCTTGCTGGAATGCTTCAGCTGCCTGTGATAAAGTGGACTTAGACGCTCAATTTGGGGATCATAACTCGATTCGTCCCCTTTCGGATTCCAGCTCAGAAGTGCAGCAGCGAGTCACCACGTTAATGCCGTGGTGACTCGCCGCTGTGTGTGTGGGCGTGACCCCCCGCTACCAGAAGAAATGCGACGCAGCAAACAAGGAAAACATGACAGCGTTTGCCTATTATAGTTTTTCTTTGTGTGTGTGAAGCACCTGTTCTACAGTACGTTGGGGGTGGCGGGTGGAGATGAGGGTGGGCCGAGGGGCGCTGGTGGGTGGGGGTGGGGGGGTGTCTTCCGTTCAACAGGATGTTTAGTGCTGAGAACAGGAGGTCTGAGTTCTGTCTCCACTGTTCCCTCCATTTCCGACTCTTCTCTCGCTTTGTGCTCACTCCCTTTTCTATCCCCTCCGTCGTGTCGGCAATATCTGACCCTTGACCCCTGGACAGAGCGATCGCACCATTGTTTTAACTTTTCAGTTCACACAAGCAGCACAGCAGTCTTTTATTAGTATTACCATTTTTGGGGTCATCAAATTTGTTCTGGTATTGGGTAATTGGGTGGCCACATTGGAAGAAGGTGTGCGTGTGTGTGTGTGTGATACCTGTTGCCAACAATTGGTTACATATATTTAGGCTTTGCTCTTAAAATAATAACGATCAGTGCAATTATCACTCAGATGCGGCCGATTGTTTGTAGAGGACTGCTCCATATTGCATAGCTGTTCTCTCTTGACTCTGGACCACACTTCATAACTGCTCCATCATTTCCAGCCCATCAGTGTCCAAATATCTGAGATTTACGAGCGGGCTTTATATCATCAAAGACATACAGAATGAAGGACGATGCCTTTTCGTCCTCCATGTCCAGATGACCTGACTCGCGTCTGCTGCCGAGGTAAAACGAGGTCACTGGGGGATGACAGCGGACATGTGGCGCGATTTTTGCGATGCTTTTGGACCCCGAGGACTTCGCTGGACTTTGTGTTTGAAGAAAATTTTTATAAATATAATTTTTTAATGATTTGCAGAAATCTTGCAAGCAAAGATAAAATCGTCGCAGGTTTTCATTAAATTGTTGACCAACAGAGGTAGAAACAAACGGTTGCATTTGGCATTTTGGACAAGCTTTCACGCGTGTGGTTGGAATTCATTCGGTTGCCTGTCTTGCATCATATCCTTTTTAAGCATCGAGCACATACATACTGAAAAATAATAATGTTACAAAAATGATGTAAAACCTTTTGACCCGTTTTCCATGTCCAGCAGTTTTGTTATGTTTGCAGATAACAGCACGGATGGTTGAATTTACTTTATGCTACTAGTGACCCATGTAATGGTACTTAATTAAGGTTCTTCTAGCTCATATTACATCTTATAGTTTCAATAGAATGAAATGACATAATGTGAATCAATATAACCCGGAAAGATGTTTGGAAAAAGTTTGGATTTATATATTTATCTATTTAATCTTTTTACCTTGGCATGAGTGTCTCCACCAGAAGCCTTAATGGAGACTTGTGAGAAACACATTTTAGCCAGTTTAAAAAGGCTCACCTACATCAAATGAAACAATATCCGTTAAAGTCTTGGCTCTATTTTGAATATTTGTCACCGCTTCATCTCGCAGTCAGGCGGCCCTGCTAACTCTCACCAACACGCCGGATCTGTGGCAGAATACGGTGCGTCGGTGTAGTGGTTCGAAATGAAATGGCAAGCTAATGAAAATATTCCAAATGTAGTAAACACTTAAACAGATATACATGTTTATATTTGAGTTTTGTTTTTTGTTTTTTTAAACTTGTTCAAATTCCTTTTTCTCCCAAACTGAGCGCGTGCGGAGTGACATCTCAACATCTCACGCAGCCACGGAACAGCAACAAAATGGAACTTTGCCTTAAATGCAGTATCGTATCATGCTTTCATACCAGATTCAGCTGAGGACAACATCTCCCATGATCCCACTCCACAACGGCACTCGGCTAAGTACTATGTGGCATAATCTGGGTGCACCGGGTGTAACGCATAATCCACCCTGACTAACGGCTAATGAATTCAGGGCGGGTTTGCTTTATCGGCTTCGTTTCTGTGCTCTCCACTGAGAAATAAACAAATCCATCATACTGTCTCAAGTACAGTACAGTTTTGAAAATAAACTCCTGCCAAGTCACCAGGTCTCACACACACACACACACACACGCACACACGCACACACACACTGTGGTCTGGGGGATCTCCTGGCTTTTGCAAGCGAGCGCTGATGGCTTCTAATCCCGACATTTCAGATGGGACCGAACCTGCGCAAAATACCAGAATCATTAATTTCGCATCGAGCCGCCCGCTGTCCAAAGCAAACTGTGCCGGAGTCATCTGGGCCCCGCCGGGGGGACCCACTTCAGAGACGCACGCTCGTCTTTTTCCCTCCAAAATTTTAATCTTTTTTGTTTCATTTCTCCCCTGCTCCTCACAACCAGGCGACTGTTTCGCAGATGAGGTTTTAATCTCCGTCTTCATGGGGAAAGCCGCTGCTGATGTGCTGTCAGAGGTGTGGACTCAAACCACATGAACAGGACCCGGATCAGACGCGTTCGCGATTTGGAACTCGTGACTGATGACATAAGTCTCAAGAGTTGGACTTGCAAAACAAGCGCTGGCAACGCGGGCCGAGGTCGGGGGACGCTGACTTGCTCAACTTTGATGTCTTGTGATTTCACTTGGATTGCCATTTCATGGTATCTTCCCCGACTCCAGCGATTGGGCTGGAACGATAAAAAGGAGCTTTGGATCTAATTGAAGAATGAGCAGACAGAAAACAGATGATAATTCGGCGTAACACATTTGGAGGCAGCTGTGCCTCACACAACGTGAGAAGCACGCAGCCCGGAGACGACAAATGACAGTGACTCATGTCGCAGGATGAACACCGACCAACAGGAAACTGATGGTTCAGGTCCTCCCACTTCACTTTTCATGCTGAATATTTAAAATTCTGCCTGAAAATGATAAGGACGCTACAAAAAAAAACAAAAAACATCCAAATGATTCCAAATTAATTGACATTTCTGAGCAGCAATCACTGACGATCAATGAGTCACTGACGACAGGATCATCTCTGTCTCTCTCTACTTAAGAATATCAGCGTGACAATGAAATCAAATCTGAAAAAAAATTGACAAAGACAGAAAAGTGATAAAAAAAGACATCGATGGAAAAAAAAATGCTGGACACGAAGCAATTGAAACATAAAAAAGGGTAAAAATAAAGTAATAAGTGATCCCATGCGGTGACATAATTAAATAAATAAGTGGCCGATGCTGTTCTTACCTCCCCCCGTTTTCCTTCCTCTGGGTTTCTTATGCTAATTCATCAGTGTGTGTGTGCGCGCGCGCGCGAGTGTGTTTGTGAACGCGCGCGTGTGCGTCTGTACCTTGACCTTCACCATGACTCTTCTCGTGCTGCCGCTGGTCACACATCAACTTGACGTCACCGCTTCCTCCTGCTGTATGTTTGTAGCCTTATGGGGTAAAACACGGCTCAGAGCAAAACAGGAAATTACAGTACTCTCACACACACACACACACACACACACACACACACACACACACACACACACACACACACACACACACACACACACACACACACACACCAAATCCTGGTGCGAGGAAAAGGAAGACAGACTTTATTGTCGTCATCTTTGCCGAAACGAACTGATAAACTCCTTGTGAATAATCGGACAACCGTGCAATTGGGAGCTTCAGGCAAACACGCCGGCCTCCTGCTTCCAAAACTGCAGCTCTGGCTGCGGCCACCATAATTCAAATCTGTGATGAAATCCGCAGCGGCCATTAAACCTGCGAGCTCCCCCCGAAGCCGCCGCAAGCTCAGAGTCCCCCGGGAGCTGAGCTGGTTCCAGACGCCCGGGCTGGCGGCGCCCTTTGCTTCGGACCTGACGATTAGGAGGTCTAGTCTAAGCGGAGGGTTTGGCGGGTTTGGCGGGTTGCTGGTTTGAATGCCTGTCTGTCACAAACTGTGATATTTCAGTTAGGCACTTTAAAAACCAAACAAACAAAGACAGCGGACCTCACATGAGCTGTGACTAAAAATAGGCTTGCTTTAATTCAGTAATTGCTTATGAAGCCACAGGCAAAACCAGAAAGATCAAACTCAAAGGAGGGGGAAAAAAAAAAAAAAGCTGAAACCTCATCAGACCAGGTCAAATCTCTGTAATGACTCAGCCTTCATCTCCAGACTCCCAGAAGGGAGGCTGACACATGCTCTCAGCGGCTCTTCTCAATCAGCAAATTGATTTACAACCCTTTTATCTTGAGATCCCTTTTAAAAGGAAAAAAAAAGAAGTTGACTCATAACCCTTCGTAGCGACAAATTCAACCGAGAGCCAAACCTTTGCTGCTGCCTGAGACCCGAGGAGACTCGGTGATTCAGTCATCAAAAAAAAAAAAACACGTGCAAAATATACACGCAGGCAAAAATAGTAATTTTTTCTGGCTTTAGTCCTGTTAATTATCTTCGCGAGCGCCGGGATCAGCCCTCTCTCTGTTCGCAGGATTGAGAGCGGCGATGAGCTCCGCATTATTACAGATTACATGGGCGGGCGAGGACATGAAATGACAGAGTGAGAGAGCCTATGCGCAGACAGAGGGAGAGCGAGCGAGGTGCCCCTCTGTCCCTGGTCACACCAGTGGGTAACCACACACTTCATCCCATGGCTCCAGACTCACACACTCGCGCGCGCACACACACACCAAAGCCAATGATATGTTGGGAAACAGTGAGGGGGAAACCTGAGAAGGGGAAAACTGAAACGGAGGAGGAAAATAGTAACAAGAAAGACGAAAAAAGATGGACATGCTGTTTTTAAGCCACTGTGTGTTTTTTTTTTTGTTGTTTTTTTGATTCCCTCTGTGTTACATTTACATGTGTCCTGCAGGCATCGGTGCGTCCCTCTCTGTGTTCCTGGCCCGTCGCGTACACATGTTCTTTACCCGACAGCCAGCACGACGGCGGCGATTAGCATCGGCCGCTAGCCTGGTTGCGGCCGCGTGTGTGCACGATGAGGCGCTCATCTTTGGGACGGTGCGCGCTGAACAACAGCCGACGGCTCGGCGCCGCGCTGCCACCTCGCAGCATCCCCTCTTGACCCCCCCCTATGACGTGCTCAGCTCCCGCTCGCACCTCTTTGTCACCCGTTCGGGCTCTCTGGCGGCCATTAAAAGGGAGGAAAACGGGTGACGTCGTCGCGCGCGCGGATCGATGGCATCGACCAAACGCGCCATCTTCGCTCGCAAGCCGCGCGCCGCTGTGATTAATGCAAAACAGTGAAAAGATGAGTCGGGGGGTGATTATCTGTTTGGCCGGTTCACACATGCACATCGTTTTTGCTTCCCTCCCGGACCGGGCCGCGTTTATCGCAAAATTGCATTGACGAAGCTTTCGTATGTTTCTGCGTGTTCCTTATAGCAGTGAACGCATTTATGCACCAAACGCAAACACAGTTTCTTTAAAGATGAATCTTTATAAAGCTTCTGTTTCCTCTCCTTGTCACCCTTATCTCTAATTGCTGCTCTCTTTCTTCTTAATCTCTCCCTCACCTCCATTCCTCTTTTTTCTATTGCAATTTCCATCCTCTCTCTGTCGCTCTCTCTCTCTCTCTGTTCCCTCCCGTCTCTGCGTTTTCTCTCCATCACTTTCTCCCTCTCTCTCATCTTTGTCATGTTTTTCCCCATTTTCCCACACTCTTTCTCTCCCCGTCTGCTGGCAGCCATGTGCGATGCTTACTACGGCGTCATGCTGGGTCACCATGCCACACACACACAACAACACACTCACACACACACACACGCACACGCGCACACACACACACACACACTCCCACGCGGCGTCAGTGCCTGTTAAAGTGACAACGCTGCAGACAAAACCAACAACAGACAAATATATAAAAATGGGCTTAAATTCCATTTAATTTTAGGAGATTTCCACATCAGTGCCGCTCTCATAAACCCGGTGTTTAGACACGCATGTAGATTCAGGAAAACCAGGGGAGACAGAAAGATAAATAGCTTGAATTATAACAGAAAGTTTTGGAGACGTCCCCGAATAGCATGGGTACTTTTGTCATGGGTTTAAAAATAGACCTCCAAGACCACAGCGAGCCCGCAGTCTCTAAAAATGTCCTCATCTGTTCTCACAGGCGTCCGTCTGTCATTTGGAAATCACTCCTCTCTTGATCGGTTGGATTTTCCCACGTTTTTTTTTTTCTTCTTCTTCTTCTTCTTCTTCTCCTTTTTCTTTTTCACCCGTCTTGCGCTGGTTGTCGTCTTAAAATGCTGGAAACCAAAACCGGCATTTATATTAAACAAATTTTGAGCAGAAGTTGGTGAGCGGGGGGTGGTGGTGGTGGTGGGGAGGTTAAGGGCTGGGGGTAATTGTTTAAGACGAGATGGAAAAAGATGCAGAGATGAGAAAGTAGGACAAGCTTTTTCACCCTACCAGCGGTCCTGATCTGGATGAGTAATGCTTTCATGTGGCCGCTGTATTCAAGGACAATTATGGAGGACGTTAACCGCTGTGCTTTAAAAAAAAAAAAAAAAATTAAACAAATAGAACAAAAGCTTAACTAACCGTAAAATGAAACGTTAACCTTGTAGACCGATGAACAAACATTTATAAGGTATTGTATTCCTCTTTAAAAAAATATTTTTTTTTTCATCACTTGCATTTGTTCTTTGGCTGTTGTTTTTGCAGCTTTTGCTTTTTTGCTTTATTTCTTATTTTTTGAATTCACGTTTGACATTTGGTGCTTTTTTTTTCCCCCATTGAATGTTATGTGTAAATTCGTTTATTTCTAATTCATCACACTCCGTCACACTTAGAAAAAAAAAAATCCTAATTTCAGAAGATGTGATGATCTGGACCCTAATACACTCCGAGACAACTGACTTGCATAGAATAAACATTTTCCCCTGCTCCTGCTGACTCAGATCCTGGCTCGCTGATTGGCTGGTGCGAAAGTTTCCACGGTGATAGATAGGTTCCACCAGTCAAGGTTAGTGGTTTCGCCTGCCCGGGATCTGAACCCACAACCCACAAGCCCTTCAAAGTCAAGGCCTCCAAACCAGCAGACCTCAGAGGATTAACACCCACACCTTGGCTCCTGCTAGAGAGACGGAGGAGCGGGCGCCGCTGGGATGAAGGGAGGGACGGAGGGAGGAAGGGAGGGAGAGAGAGTGACAGAGGAGGCGGAAAACAGTAGACTTCATACTTGGGTCTCGGTGAATCATTTTTTTTCAGTCGCGCATGATGCACATTCAGCCACGTGTGGATCGAAAGTGAAGTGTTCCAGCTCCACCCCAGGACGCTTTGAAAGCTGGTGACAGTGAACTTTGCTGCCAGCATGTAGGTTGACAATGATGCAACCCTCTGCAACGTGAGCCTATGTATATGGAAAGAGTGAGAGCGGGAGATTGGTCTGACGTGTTTGGGAGAAAAATCCCAGCTGAGATAATCTGCCGTTTGCGAATATCAACCCTGGGACTTTCTTGCGTTGATCTTTCTGCCCTTTTTTCAAAAAGGAATGATGAAACGTGCCTCCGCATCCCGACCTGGAGGTGTCGAATGAAATCCAGAGCTATGCTGACCAGGACCTGTGAGCGCGTGATAAGGCAGCATGGCTCCGGGGGGGGCGTGGCGTCCGAGCCGCCCTCCGCCGTCAGCGCGCGAATGTCAGGTCGAGTCCGCGCTGGACGGCTTTCACAGCTGTCGGATGGTTGCAGCGTTTGCGCGGCGCACGCTGCCGTCTCGAGTGCTGCGGCTTGCTGCAGCTTACACGCCACGCAGCTGACGGGGCGCACGCGCCGCACGCCATCGTTCAGCAGGAGGAGTGAGATGAGATGTGACGCGGGGGCGCTGGGGGGGCGGGGCCATATCAAACCCGAGACCACTTACTTGAGAAATGTGGTTGTTTTAGCGTTTATTTTGTGCGACTATCGTTACGGTTCTGTTTTTGCCCTTCTTGAAGACTGATCTCGCCCTCTGGCGACAGTTCGCACCGTGCCCAGCACTCTCATCGGCTCACATGACCGCCGCCAACTCGCATGACCGCCGCCAACGCAGGATACACTGGGGAGTCTTCAACAAGCATCTTCGATGAGTTTGATGAGTGGTGATTGGTTAGTTCTGATCTGGGGGCTTTTGTCGGTGAGATCCAAAATTTGTCAGCAAGTGGAAAATCAGGCATGAAATCACACAGTGTAAAGCTGTTGGCATTATTGTGAATCTTTGGTTTGTAAAACATACTTTGGATGGATCACAACCACAGTTCAAAATCTAATATTTGATCAGCCCAGCTGAACATAAAGCAGATGTCGCGATGTTGATGAGATTATGCGGAGTGTGCGGACTCTTTGTTTCATTTGTTCCCCGCTGAGCTTCAATTTCATGCTGTAGGTGTGGGCCACAGAATCCTTATTGAACGAGGATGTAAACATAGCAAAATTTAAGGTATTGAGAAAGCGCAAATGTTCTATGGGGCACTTAAATCATTTAATAAATAGATGAAGATAATCGGATGCTGAGTGGGTGGGTGGTTTAAGATTTATCTTTTTGTAAATACACATTACACTGAGGCACACAGGTGAATCTGTTGATATATTCTTATACTCAGTGAGATTTAACATTAAAAAAAAAAAAAAAAAAAAAAAAAAAAAAAAAAAAAAAAAAAAGAATTGGAAGAAAAAAAAAAAAAATGGATATA
>CAAKHG010023002.1:0-10956 GCA_901007715.1 Dactylopterus volitans
TTAATTAGTGTTCAGATGGAATATTCCTTAGTGAATAAATTGGGATGGTCGTCCAAAGTGTTTCGATTTTGCTATTTTAAACAGTCTAGATGTTAACCTACTAAACTTCCAAAGTTAAACTCTGCATACACATGAAGAAGCGCTGCAAGATATTCTGTCATCAAATACTTATATTTTGCTTTGAAAATGTCCGTGAACATCACAGATATGATCAGCAGACAACACAAAACACTGTACTGCGTATCAAAAGAAAGATGGATGCTCTATGACTGACCACAAGCATGATGACTAATCATGTAAAGACTTAGCAGCGATGTGAGTGATAATACTTGCTGGCATTCATGTAGTGTTCATATAACGGACAAATTTTGTCTAAAATGTTACTCTGACCTTAGTCACTGACTGTAAAAAAGAGTGGCTATAGCTGACAAACAAAACCAGTACAGAGGTGCCTTCACCTGCATGCTGCAGAGCTGAGAAAATGACCCTGCTTCTTGTGATTTATTGAATTTATGGCTTTGATTGCTAGTTTCAAATCGTTGTTCCATTTAGAGTATAACATTATAAAGCGGGTTATTGACAAGTTGCTACCATGGCAAGGACAGAAGTGAAACGATGAATATACATGGCGCTACAACCTCGTGTCCAAATATGGTTACTTCTGGCTACCAAAAAAACACAACAAACAAAAAAGGCACCAGTAAAAAGCCAAACTCAATGGGTGGCTAAATTCACCTTTTTTTTTTAACACAGTCAAGATTTAGCTCTACCAGTAAGGATTATCTTTGTATACAGTTGAGGGAATTCTGGTTTGTTCTCTTAACATCTAAAACAAAGTGCTTTGGAAAATAGTCTTTAAGCATGTACAAGGGATGGAGGGGGTGAGCTGGTTGAACAAACTTTGCAAGGACGTTTTGGATGAAACCCCTGAACAAATTACATGCTTTACATACAGACCTTGTGTTTCGGAAGGGAGCAAAAGTAACATTTTGAGAGATATGACCAGTAAGTCCAAATGTATAAAGGCAGGAAGACAAGCTTGATCACCAGCTCGGTAGAGTGCTCATTTGGATCAGTAGTGCCACTTTACACGACAAAGATCACAACTGCACACCAAAATGTAGAAAACATTCACGTGGCTCACTGCAGCATTTCTGAAGCAAACGTGTCACAGACAAAATGCACAAAGAAAATTCAATGGCTGGATCTGTTAATCTAAACAATGCAGACAGACAAGACGTTAAAGAATTCACTAGCCAGACAAAAATCAACTGCTGCTCGAACAAACACTGTTTCAATGTCTGTCATGGCTGTTACAAATGTTCCAGTAGGTATCAACAGTTTGATTAACTTAAAAGCTTTTCTTTGTGATCATGCTATCATAAAGATATAGCCATAATGTGCCTCTAATTCTTTGACCAAATTGGAGACAAAAGGGTGCCGCCGCTGCAAAGATCAGAGGTCCTGACTAAAATTGCATGTTAAGCCTTTGATTAAATATCAATATCAAACAATTTGTTTATTACTTTCCTTCAAAAAAGTAGGCCACCCAAATATGGTCATTATAGTAAAACTAATAATTGTGCATTGTTTGGTTCTTTGGTAGGAATTTTTGTAGTAGTGGTAGGTGTCTTATGATACCAGTGGGAATAACTTGAAATATGCATCATGGCTCCCTTTTGCTCAGTCTAAGCCATTTTTACATTTTGACTTAGTTTTTTAACTTCTGCTGTCAAGCCAAATCAAACATCCTGGCTTCCATAAATGCAGGTGTAACTCAAGATTTTTAATGGGACAGTGGGATGGTTCCTTAAGTGGCATTTATCCATCTCCTGTTGTTCAGCAGGTCCAACATTACCCACATCACACTTGTGCAAATGGATTTCCTTGTCGAGCCGCCCCACACTGTGCTGCCCTTCGTCTGCTGCGTGCTGGGAGAGTTTTCAACAAGCTGCTACCCTGTACAAGATCAGTGGTTTAGGAACATTTGAGGAAATTAAGGGGTTGCTCCAGACTACTGTGGGTTAGTATGTCATTTTATTACACCCTAATCTAATTTTTCTGTGGTGCTGTTGTAGACCTCACTTTTGTTAGTGGGCTGGCCTTGTCAAATAGAAGGTAACAAAGGAGAAGGTGTCAGTGTTTCTTTTTCTTCTGCTCCTGTAGGGTGCGCTGTAGCTCCCTCAGGTTCTCTGACAGGAGCTCCACTTCATCGAGGCGGCCGCTGAGCTTGGCATCAAAAATGTAGGCCCTAATATTGTCAATCTGTTGCAGTAACAGTTCTTCCTCTATCATCTCTACATCTGGCAAAACCTCCTCCTCATCGTCCCCGTCAAAGGGGTTGGTCGAGATGCCGGGGGAATTCCCGGAGGCCTCCATGAAAGGGTTACCCGTGTCAGTGTTGTCATCCTCATCAAAGGGGTTGCTGGGCACCGTCTCAGCCTGCTTGTCCTCCTCTGCAGCTGCTTCTTCGTCCTCGTCGAAAGGGTTGTATTCTTTTTTCCCATTGGTTACTTCTTTGTGTTCCTTCTTTATATCCTCCAAGAAGGGATTAGATGGATCATCCTCAATGGGAGTAGAGTCCTCTTCATCAAAAGGGTTAAGGGAGGTGCTGTTCTGTCCTTCTCCACCAGGGGGGGTTACATGCCCGCCTAGGCTCCTCAGCCTGGGAGGTGACTCCTCCTGGCTTGTGAGTGCAGGGAATGATCTTACAGATGAAGGGCTCCTGTCAGCTTTCGGGGTCAAGTCATCTTCTTTGGCTTCTGCTTCCTGAAAACCACCGGCCGGAATGATGTCCAGAGTTCTCTCCCAGACGAGACAGGGTTGTGTGGGGCCCACCGCAGGACCCCTGTGCTCTCTCTCTTCTCTTTCCCGGGCCTCGAGGCGATGGAGCTCCCCCTGCTGCAAGCTCTGCTCCTCGGCCAGCTTCTGTGAGAGCGCGATGGCAATGCTGGTCTGCTGCTGGTCGTATTCATCCTGCAGCTGACGCAGGTTCTCCTCCAGCATCGCCACTTCGTCTGTCCTGTTGGCCTCTCGCGCCTGACGAAGGAATGACTGAATGTTCTCAATCTGCTGCAGGAGGGGGTCTTCCAGCTCACTACGTGAATGGGCTGAGTCTGAGGAGGGCAACCAACCACCAGCCTTGGTCATCCGTGGCACCCTTGTGGCCTGTGGCAGCTCTCCATTGGCGCTGGCAGGGGGACGGTTTCTCTCAGACTCCTGCCTCCTCTTCAAGGATTCCTGGGCTGCCTATTAAGCAGGGAAATATATACTGAACTTTAGCGACTCCTTCCACCAATGAAAAAAAAACAACAGGAAAATATCTGTAAGCCATCTCACCAGTCTCTCTTGTTGGAGTCTCTTCTCTTGTTCCTGTTTTCTCTGCTCTTTCAGCTCTTCAAATTTCTCCTTAGTTGGCAATGACATGAGACCCAACAGCTTCTCCTACGATGGGGGTCGAGGTTTGGATTAGTGAGGTGAAAGGATGTGCATACGAATGACAGAGTGATGGAGAGTAGGGCTGCAACTAACGATTATTTTGATAATCGATTAATCTGTTGATTATTTCTTCGATTAATCGGATTTAGAAAAAAGTGCACACATTTTATTTACATTGTAGGGAAGAGAAGAACAAGGAGACGAGATGGATACTTCATTGAAAATTACATATTTTAAATCAACTTTGCTGCTGATATTTGGCTGCTACTGATACAAAAAGTAAATTAAAAACCATTAATGTGTTGCGCTTTTGGTTTATAAATCCCAAGAAGACGACCTCAAATGTCTTGTTTTGTATAAACCAACAGTCCACAACCCAAGGATATTCACTTTACTGTCATAGACTAGAGAAACCAGCAAATATTCATATTTGACAAGATGGAATCAGAGAATTTGGACTTTTTCTACTTTAAAAAAAGCTCAAAACGATTAGTCGATTATCAAAATAGTTGGCGATTAATTCAATAATCGATTAGTCATCGATTAATTGTTGCA
The DNA here is from genome assembly GCA_901007715.1 of Dactylopterus volitans. Taxonomy (NCBI): domain Eukaryota; kingdom Metazoa; phylum Chordata; class Actinopteri; order Syngnathiformes; family Dactylopteridae; genus Dactylopterus; species Dactylopterus volitans. Next base: position 3,994 of record CAAKHG010023002.1, read on the forward strand.
GCCGTAATGGAGAGATTATGCCTTCAGCTGCATGCTGAGAATGTTCTGAATTTGGCTTCACCTGGACAAACAGCGTGGCCGTATAGCGGACCATCTTTTGCAGCTGCAGCGTCTTTGGGTGCGGTGGAGGGTCATCTTTGATTCCCAGAGTCAAAATCCTCTTACTGAAAAGAAAACACAGAACTTTTGATATTTAAAAATGTCATCCGTGACAAGCATGACAGAGGAAAGTCATTTAGGGCAGACATGTACCTGAGTGCATCAATTAGTTCATAGTATTTCTGAACTTCCAGTCTGAGTCCAACCGCTGTGTCAAGATTGTATGTGGTTTCTCCAGCACTGTGGAAAGTATACAGCCATGACAGCAGGCAATGAAACAGCCTCTAAAAGAGGGTCTAAAATAAAGCTGCAAGGATTAATTGACAGCTGAATGAAAAAACAAAACAATATGTCATTCATTTTTCAATGTTTAGCAGTGTTTTAGAGAAATAACTGGTAAAAATAAGTGACTCATTTATTGATTGTGAAAATAATCCTTTGAAAACAATCAAAGGAGCACCATTAATTTTAATGCTATTTTAAACAGGGCTTACTTGAGTGACTCAGCCATTCTGATGTATTCTGGAGCCTTTTCATCCACTTTCTCCATGCACATTCTCAGCCTCTGAACGGAGGAAACGTTATGAGCGAGCGAATGACAGGAAACCCAAAATGAAAATGCACAATGACCAGGAGGACACAAAATGGAAAGTTATCACGATCAGAGCAATTCTGCAGTGTTCCTTTGAATACAGTTTGATTACCAACCTCATAAAGTTTCACGATATCAGGCACGTAGTCTTTCTCTTCCAACTTTTGCTGTCTCTTCAGCAGTGTGTCCATACAGTGGTGACAACAACGGATCTTCTCATCGTCCTTTTCCTCAAGCATGGAGGTGACGCTGCTGAGGCTGCTGATGCTGCCTCTCCTGGATCCCATCCCACTTCCACTTCCTGCTGGGGGAGACTGGGACTGACCGGGGCTTCCAGGTACACACAGGGCGTCTCGTGTCCCATTAATGAGCTTTTCTGTGAAAACGAGTTTAAAAAAAAACACCATTCACTTCCTTGGGATGCATGATCAGAAAACTTATTTTCTTCTTCATATGTCAGCATTTCAGGCAGCTGGCAAGATCTCCGCTCATACATACGGGCCTGAGGTAAAGGGACAAATTCCATGCATTTCCTGCACATGATGGATCCACAGAGACGGCAGTGGTGCCGCCTGTTCCGGATGTTGAACTTGTTTCCGCAGTCAGGACAGAATGGGACATCCGAGTCGTTCACCCATGATACTACTGACTTCTCGATGGCTATGAAGGGAAACACATAATTGCTTCATATAATATAAATATTGACATACAGTGAGACGGGCTATTAATTCAAGCATGAGCACAAACCTCGGATTTTGGCTGCATCTGAGTTCGTTCTGTCAAAGGACGTCAACTGAAACGACAGTTTTCATTGTAAATAGGCTGACATGTCTCACACCACCTTAAGGCTAATTTTAACAACAGCGAGAAGAAAATTATGGCTCGAATCGGTTGGGATTAGCTGATACAACCGCACCTTTTCCAGTCTGATGATGAGCTTGTTGACCTCAATGACATAGTGATCGATCCTGGCTGCCCGGTGTTTTTTAAACATGTCCAGGTGACTTCTAGTTGCGCCTACAAAGGAAATAGTAAGTTGTGATTATGCAGTTGCTATCTAAAAGCCTCCTTAATCATTCTTAGAAATGATTAGCTAATTTCATCCCAATTATTTGCAAAAGGAATCCAAAAAAACTAAACAGTGATGGCTGGAGATTCATTCCAGTCTACACTTTAGTTTCACAGTCTCACCCAGCTCCTGAGGTTCCCACATGTACGGGTCCACCCCACCATAGTAGAACGACTCATAACTGCCGGTGTCTGGTCTGTCGTCTCCATCCCTTTTCAATAACTTGTCTTTGGCTTTCTTTGCCTTCTGGACCAAACCTATGCACAAATAAATTAGGAATCATTCCATGTTTGAAGAACGCATAAAGGATCTACAGTCAGACACATAGAGGCTGGTGTATTAGAGGGCTGGCACCCTCGTACGCTTCTGCATTCCAAAAAACTTTCACACTATTTTTCTTCTCCACATTTCATCCGTTTTGTCCACTATCTCTCCCCTCAGAAGCTTCCTGACTGCCAGTGCATCAGGGCAGCAGCTTCCACTGAACCAACACCTCAGTGTGCTTATATTTAACGTAAATCTTAAATTTAGTGTCAAAATGGACTGTGGATGTGAACTGAATCCACAAGTACAATACATGAGACTCACTTTTCAGCTGTCCTCTTACATGGCGGTCATCCCCAGAGTGCTCCTCTTCGTAGTGGTCTTGAAGTTGGTAGAATGACTGCAGATCCTTCAGGCAAAGAGGGCAAAGAAAGCCCTCCTTCACTTCACCTGTGCCTTCAAAAGGGGGTGGGTAGCTGGAGGCCATGTTGGTGGTCCGCTCTAGTGTCTGAGATGAAAAACGAGGTGGCAGGATCCTTCTTCAGTCCGCATGCCACGCGGCGTGCAAGCCGCTCCATAGTAGCTCCATTACACCAGAGAAATCCAGGGAGAGCAGGGCAAAGCTTACTGAGCCTACACGTGAAACAAAGGGGATGTTTATAAATTACTGAACACCACAACATGTGGAGACGTCGAGCACACATTTTAAGCAGGCGCTGTAGTTTATAAACGTCAACACAGTATTACATTATTCAGTGAAATGACACAATGTGACGTTTATGCCACGGGGGGCGGAAGTCTCACAGTCATAAACCGCCTCACAGTGATGTGCAAAGTTCGAGAGGTTACTGCTTAATCAACATTATATCAATAGAATTCTGATTCGTTAGAATGATATTATTTGGAAAACCACAAAGATAAAAGTCAATAAAATTGTGTACTATTCCTCTTATCTATATTCCTACATCTTTTCTTGATCACGCGCACATCTGCACCCTGTGTTTAAACTGTGTAACGTACCGCTGACATCGCCTTAAACCATATTCCACTCATTCAACTACGAGCCAAGCACGCTGGGGAATAAATTAACTTAAGATATTTCTCCCACTGGCTGCCAGTAATCGGCAGTTACTGGCGAGATATTAACTGTTTAACTGTTGACATTGTTGTATTTTGCTATCTGTTTAATATTTGGGAAACACTAGCCGCCGCTGCACAGCACAGGGAATACAGCGTTAGCTTCAGCATGCTAGCAGCGGGTCTGGCTTTCTTTAGCCATCTTTTTTCCCGACCACTGTGGTGAAACTAAGGCAGCAAATAACGTTCAACTTTATATAAACGAACAATTAGTCAACGCGTTGAGTCATTTATACTTACAAATGAATCCCGCGGGGGATGTACAGCTCACTGTTTTGGATTCTTTTGACAGCTCGACAACACCAGCTGCTGCTGCACCAGCCCTGCCTGGTCATGTGACAATCACCCAGGCTGTAAGGCCAGCGAGGAGGGACAAACGGGACCAAAGTCAAACTGGGATTCACCGTGGGAGCCCCGTCAGAAGAGCAAGACAACTAAGGTAGAATGTGTAGAAAAGCATAGTGTGTGTGTGTGTGCGTGTGTGCGCGCGTGCGTGCGTGTATTCACGTGCACTTTATTTAATTTCTCTGTTTGTTATACGTGCTCCCCTTTAATTGTAAATATTCCAGGGTAGAGATGATTCACAGACTCTTTGAGGCTGAACATTAAGATGAATGTTTGGACTCCACAAACGTTTGGTTAAATGTGATCAGTGCAACTGCCACAGGGCCACAGACCCTAACTGGGTGACTTAGTTTGCGATAATATGGTTATTTACAAATTTGCTCATAATACACAGCAGTATCACCTGAGATGAACACAGCCCCATAATGGGTCTGACATCATTTACTCTTAAGGCCCAGGTGAATTTCCACAGTAGTTCTTTTATGAAATTTACAACAAAAGCAAAAAAAATGTCAACCAGGGGCCAAGTAGTTTTAGCATATAGCTCGTTTTGTGGGAAAACATGTTTGAGTTATTCGATGGGCAAAAAGTATGTACATAATGCATGGAGAATAGCAGCAGAGCGCCCATAACTGTGCCCTCTGACCATAGTCCCTCTGTCAAGTAGAGATATTCAAGCGTGATTGGTAAGAATATCTCCAGTTTTTTAGGAAATAGCAATGCAAAAATGATTTATGGAAATTATTTTTCCTGATGTTTGCGTTTGATTTCTTTCTCCTTGGTGTTTCAGGTAGCCTAAATATAGCTCTTTTCAAATTGTTCATCCTCCATGGATAATCTTCACTGTTCATCCTCCATGGAGAAGCTTGATTTTGGTCATTGTGTGGAGCCACTCAGCCCTGGGCCTGAGGTTGCACCTTGTGTGTGTGCGTGCATGTGTGTGAGCATTAGCTGTCTATCTATAAGTGGCATGTTTACTGGCATTATTTGCATATTGATCCAGCCCCTGGACAGTTGCTCCCAGCGGTCTGTCGGAATGAGACTAATTAAAAGGACGAGAGGATACCTGGCAATCTGTCTTTGAATGAGCTGCATTAATGACTCTTGATGAGGCAGCTGCTCTACTGGACTACAAGCTCGCTGGACCTACTTGGGTTGAATCAACAGTTTATTAAACATTCATAGCGCGCCAAGGCATGCACGACTAATGGAGCCATACATTTCACCAGTGCGTTTTATTGTTCAACATGATCATGGTGGTTGGCGTTAAGGCGCAGTTAGCCTCTCATCTACAACATGAGATAAACTTCACACATGCAAGTGAAAAATAAGCAGTGGCACACTACATATGCGTGCTGTTTATTACATTTTTTTTCTTGAATGAATAGAAAAGAATAAAGCGGTAAAGAACAAATAAGTCTGGGGGGATTTTTCTGTGTATAACGGTAAACGCAAGCGATTTTACTTATTTACTAACTTTTACTGCCAAGCGCGTGATGCCTCACAGAGGCAGCATCGCTGCAGTGAGTCAGTAAACTCCGGACATCTTGTCAGCATATCTCGCCTAACTGAATGAACAAATAACCACAGATGATGAGTGTAATAGTAATTCCTAATGATATTTAATAGCCTAACCATTCCGACACAGGCCACTCACTCGCGTTAAATTCGTGTTTACACTCCTTAAAGGAGTTTAGAACACATTTTGAGCTCTGCAAGAAACAAACAGCAGATTAATGGTTTCAGGTGAGCTGGCTCCCGAAGGGAAACACCGTGGCACATAAAACGAATGACGTACACCGTTTTTCATTTTTTAATATTTCATTGTGGTCAACTTAATTTACACGTTTATTTGTTTACAACACAGCGGTGCGCGCACACCGGGGGCTCCAGTTGTTAAACCTACTCTCCTTCCACTAAATCATCTTCAGGCGCAAGCCTTTTGCCCGGGTGTTGTCTCTTCTCCTCGGCGTGACTCTTGTTAATGTTGTCTAAAAAATCGAGCAGCAGGCTGCTCTTGCTACAGCTCGTAGGATCCAATTCGTCACACGGGCTGTTTGTGCCTAGATCCGGATTCGAGTTATCCCAAAACCTTTTCCCGGGGTGCTGGCGCTTTTCCAGTTCCGGGAGGTCTTCGTACGCGTCCCAGCCCCCGTCGCTGACCTCGTCCTCGGAGGGGCGCTTACCTGGGTGCTGGCGCTTGCTGTGCAGCACCAGGTAGCGCTTGCCTGGGTGCTGTCGCTTGGAAAGTTCATTCAGGAGTACTAGGTGGGGTTCGGAAACGTGTCCCGTCGTGGAGCGCTTCCCCGGGTGCTGCCTTTTATGGAGCTCCGCGAACGAGTGCGTCTCGTCTTCGCGTTTGCCCGGGTGCTGTCTCCTTTGAACGTCCAAGTACTGTTCATCCTCGTCGTCTTCTCGCCTCCCCGGGTGCTGCCGCTTCTCCAAATCCTCGCTGTACCTCTTACCGGGGTGCTGGCGCTTTGTCACCCACTCCGGCTGAGACGGAATTCCGTCTGAGAGAAGAACAAAAGTGTCGAATTGCGTCAAGTTGCTTCAACTCCCCGCGCAGCAAAAAAAAAAAACACGCTTTCACTTGTTGGAATAGGCTGCGCGCTGTGCGTAAAATACGCGCCGACCGGTTGGGTAAAGCTGGTGATCCCGGTTGTTGGATAATTTTAAACTAGATTTTTTTTTTCACCATTTGCCCGTTTTACATGCAAATATTAAGTTAAAAAAAGATCATTATTCAAGTTATTTTTCTTTATAAACAGATGGAAATAATTCAAAGCAGGTGAGCAGCTCACAACTTGCTCAGAGCGCCGGTGATCGGCGTCAAGATATCAATCGCTCAAAAGTGGATAGTTGAGTAAAGGGAATATAATGTAATGACACTTGAAAATTTGACATTTCTTAGTACTTTTTACTCGGCATCAAAGTAAGATATTGCGCGCGTGTCTATGAAATGTGTCTCTTTCTTACCAGTTCTGCCGTCTTCATCCTGCATCTTCCTGAGGATGGAACGTAGCAGAAGGGTCTCTGCTCTCTGTAGGATGATGTCGTCTATGGTTCTTGGATCCGTGTCGTCCTCGGCGGGGATCCCCTGTCCTCTGGACACCATCACGTTGCAGACCATGACGGAGGCTAAGATGAGCAGACATGTCGACTTCATGGTGGGTTCTCTGTTGAAAAAAAAATGTGGTCACGGACGATGGGATAAATACTGCAGCCATTAAACTGACGCGGGAGGAATGGTGAAATTGTCTATATCTTAAAGACCCGAAGACAGTTTTCACGTTTATCAGCACACAATCCAAATTTCACGCGCAGTTTTCTTTAATACCGCTATTTTTTAGTCCGCCTCAAGTTTTGAAAAGAATTTGAAACGAGCCTGGAACCGCATTTTCACGAGGAAAAAAAAAAAGTAACCCCGGACGGCGCTCTCTCCCCACAGACACGA
>CAAKHG010023003.1:6988-26073 GCA_901007715.1 Dactylopterus volitans
CTCTTCTCTTCGCTTTGGAAAACCTTTCCTCATGTTTCTGACACAGTCTCTGACCCCTGTCTCTGCTGTCTCTCTTTTTCTGACATCTCCAAGTGGTTTCATCCTAATGCTCATTTTCCTCAGACCCTGTTTCTCTCTCACTATGTCTCTCTCTCTGTCTCTCTCTTTCCATGTCTCTCTCGCTCTCTCTTTCTCTATCTCTGGGTGGCTCATATCTCTGCAGTGGCTTGGCTCTGACTCATCATGCATGCCATGTGTAGCGCGCATCCAGGTCTGCATGTGTGTGTGTGTGTGTGTGTGTGTGTGTGTCTGCGAGAGGCCAACTGGCGACAGAGGAGGAGTATATATGAGAATAAAGTGTGTGTGTGTGTGTGTGTGTGTGTGTGTGTGTGTGTGTGTGTGTGTGTGTGTGTGTGTGTGTGCGTGCGTGCGCGTGTGCGTGCGCATGCTCCACAGAGTCCAGTGAACATGAGGACAAGAGCACAGACGCCTCTGGGGAGGTCACTGTTGAAGCTTCCAGCCAGGCTCCAGCCTCCACAGAGCCCCCCACTGAAGGAGAGGAAGCCCCGAAATCTCCCTCTAAGTCCCCTGCCAAAGTCCCAGATGTAGATGAGGAAGAGCTAGGTCCTCTGCCCGACAACTGGGAGATGGCTTACACTGAGAAAGGAGAGGTCTACTTCATAGAGTAAGAGAAACAAAATATGTTGTCATCTTTTGAGAGATTTTTGTCTCAAAGAACTGGCTGTTCCTTTCTGTATTTAGTGTCTCAGAGGGTTAAGTGTTACATTTATGGCATAACGTTGTGACCCCTCCCATTCCCACAGGGTGAAGTGTGTCACCCCATGGTACAGAACACATGCAGATCCACCATTTCCCACAGTTTCAAAATAAAATATTGCATATTGTATATGATAAAGTATAGGTGTCACATATTGTTTATCATAAAGTGAAGTGTATGTTTCATAGATTGTTGGTTATGAAAAAGTATAGGTTTCACATGTTGATTATAAAGAAAAGTATAGATTACATATATTGTAGATTCTAAAGTAAAATATAAGTTTCATACATTATTAGTATGGAGATGACAGAGATTTTAACACTTTCATCAAGTGTTCCTCCTGTGCTGAGATGAGTGATGGACGCACAGTGTATCTCTGCTTAGTCGCATGAAACCTATATCACTCATTGACAGTATGCAGTCTTTTGCTGACTTGCAAAATACTTTCCACTCTTCATATCGAAGAACCAAATGCATAATATAGGGAGAAAGCTGCAAAACTGGAAGATTACATTCATCCACAGATCCACAATCTCCTTGAAAACAGGTCACCAGACAATTGAGTTCACCTGGCCTGTCCAGACTATAAAAGCTGTCCATGTGCTAAATACTGATCTCCCCTTTTCTCCGTCCATCCACTGTCACTATTTTCCTTTTTCAGCACCTCCTCAACACAAACACCGTGCATCCAATCGCAGTTTACATGGCCGATCAAATCAAATCAAACTTTATTTAGATAGCACTTTTCATACGTCTAAAATGCAACACAAAGTGCTTTTATAACAGTTAAAAGCAATGCAAAGGAAAATAGAAACAGATAGAACCCTAACCTCCCACCCTCCACACCCTCCATGTATACACACAACCATACAAACACGCACGCACGCACGCACGCACGCACGCACACACACACACACGTATGTATGTATGTACGTACGTACGTACACATTCTGAAGTTGACAGTGGGGAGACATGGCAAGGCACTGAAGATCAAGGGAAGCGCCATGTTTGGGGCCGTCCACACTGGGAGGAGCCGCAGGCCATGACCACAGTCAGGACAGTCGGCCAAGCCACCACCCCAAGGTGGAGAGCCCCCAAATCAGCTGGGCCGAAAGAGCCTGAGAACATCACCCCCAGCAGCAGGCCCAACACAGCTCCCAGTGTGGAGGACCCCCCTGAGGCCAATGATACTAATCTCCAGGTTTCTTATCAGAAATTACACTGGTTTTAAGTATAAACTGTTTGTGGACTCTCTTGTTGACATATTCTTTGAGCTGATTTTTTCACAAATGGGAGCTTGTCCAAGTTGCACTGCCAGCCAGTTGCTAAGGAGCAACCTCCTAAACATTCATTTTTAGCATCACGCTTTAAATAGCTAAAACTGCTTTAAATGAATCCAACTGAACACATCTCATGATTGCACCTACTTAAATCATGGTTTATGTATGGTTTGGCTCATAAACTTTGTAGCACTTTGTGGCCTCTGTGTTGAATAATAGATGTAACTTAATGTTGCTTTTCAGACACATGGAATACACGCACGCACACACACACACACACACACACACACACACACACACACACACACACACACAGTAGCGGGTGAGATAAAAGTGAAGCTGATCAAATCTCGCTACGCCGAATGGGGAGGGTGCTTCCCCTCAGAGCAGAGCGAGATAGATTCAGCTCCAAACTGGGCTGCAGCCAGTCCTCACAGTGGAGCCTCAGACTGTGGCACATGAATAAATGAATGGATGCAGCCCACAGAGGAGGGGCGCCGACGCCCTCAGAGCCTGGTGACAGACTACTGTTGTGGTCACCTTGGAGGAAATTTCCTTATGAAATTGATGTTTTTGATCAACAGATGAACATTTGGCATTCAGAGTCCAGTCACATGGCAATCAGTGAGAATTCAGTGGTTGATGTGAACGATAACCAACATTCAGTAAAACCAGAGCACACTGCAGCGATGGAGATTCATGAAGGTTATAATGTTCAGTTTTTTCCTAAAAGTGCTTTTTAGAAATGCTGATTAAAGTGCCCTTTTGGAGTGTGTACTTAATGGTGCTTTTGTATTGTTTTAGAAGTGCTCTGAAATTGAAATGTATATGGGAAAGATGTGTTACACTTGTAGGAATACAAGTAAAAACAGACAAGGAGCCAGAAGCATCAGGTGGCACCTTTAGATGTGCGTCCCATCGACACAACAAAAACCCAAAGATGGTCAATTTACCATTAAATTAAAAACACAAGACAGGAAACAAAAGCTCATTTGCATTTATTGCTTAAAAATGATGATTTACGATTACTAATATGGTGGCGGGTTTTTTTGATCCAATTGGTTAAACCTTGTAATGTGTTAGAAAGCTGCCCACATCTTTAGTGTTAGCGGGTCAAATTTGAACTGTAATTTAACTCAGCCAATATTCAAAAAACAATACTTATCACCTAATATTGCTGCTCACTGCATAGCTTAGTATGTGTTCATATACATGTAAACACTGTTTTGAATGGGTTTTTTTGGCCCCTTAGATCTTTCATCTTACAATATACCATTCACTTTCAAATTTTAAAAAAAAATGGTTAAATTCACTTATATTTCCTATACTGAAGACAATGAGTAAGTATATTATCTGAGTCTAATAGACTAATATTAGAGCATGATGCTTGTTTTTTTTTCTGTAACTTATTATTAACGATCTGTGATGTTACAGGTCAAATTTGAACCTTAACACCACAAGTGTTAAGCAGCAAATATTTTAGAGTGTAAATCTAATAACACAGCGAGAGTACTGTAACTTCTGAAGTAACCAACAGGCTGAATCGGAAGCTCATTGTAGCATCATAATTGACAAACTTACAAATTTTCTGTTACTCACCAGAGCAGATTAATTGCAGATGGCTTTTAAAAACCATAAAGCATAATCTTGTCTACAAATGAGGAAAAGCACATCAAGCGTTCTGAAATTCACTAAAAATACTTGGAAACAGTTTCATTGAAGAGAATCATTGAGGGGTTCATTAGCAAACAAAAAAAAAGGAGAGCAGTCAGTTATAAAGAATTAATGAAAATAACAATATCAAATACATTCAGTATCTAATAATTATGTGCACTGTTTTCTATTGTTCATTGTTTGAACTCTTCAAAGAATGCCACAAAAGACGGATGCATGAAAGACACAGCGAGGATGAATAATTCATGGCGGAAGCACTGAGACACGAATGGCGTTAGTCATTTTTTACCAAATATGATATCTCACAAAGCGAATCCATGGCAGCCCGCTGAACAACTGTTTACTCGGCTGCCTGAGAAAAACAAATGTCACCAGAAGAGGGAGACATCAAATCCCTGTGAGAATTAACCAAACAGCTGCTGTGATCTTCTGGCTGCGGTGTTTGTCTCTGCATGGGGACGCCACGGCACAATGATAATACAATATTATCAAACATTATTAACCTCCAAACCCCGGCGCTCTGAATTCCAGCGGTTCGGGCAAATCTACTACTGTTGCAATACCGCTCTGTGTTTGATTTTCAAATAATTCCGCCCGACACCTGTTAGATGAGCCGAGTAGATGTGGGCCATTTCTCGGATTTGGCTTTGACAGTCAGATGAAGAGGAATTTTATTCTGGCAGTTGTTTCCCTTCACCTGGCCTCCTGGCTCATCACACATCACACAAATGGGAGCTGCATAAATAGGCCTTGTGTCAAATGATCCTTTGGCTTAGATGATCAAATTAAGTTTATTCTCGTTAGAATTCCAATGATCCCTGGGAGAGATGAAGTGAGGCCCAGCTCTGATTTTTTTTTTATCTCTGCATGTCCAACCTGTTTTCCAACCTGACTTCCTCATCTCGGCAGCTAATTAGTGCTGGCGATTCATTTTGAGCTATTCAACGTTTTCTGTGGCGTTTGTGGAAAAAAAAAAAAAATCATGTGAAATACAGAAATACCATTTTAACAAAAACAGCCGGTGTGCCGACAACTGAAAGAGTGCAGAGAGAAGAGAAAGTCTCATCTGTCAGCAGATGGAACAGGCTTCATTTTGTGGTTGAGTGTTGAGAGAAGGCAGCCTCGGATTCCTAATGATGGGGGATTGGCTGGATGTGAGACTTTTCAACAATCTCCAATAATGACCTTTTCTCAGAACCTACAAACTGTCAGCTAATAACAAGTCCGGCGGTGAAAATGGACAATCTTTTGGCACAGACAAGAAGAAGCCTCCCCCCAGCCAGCCAGCCTGTATCCTCTTCTATCTCTGGAGATGCTCCCCCATCCTCCACCTGCCGCCACTCACCCACCTCCCCCATTTACAAAGACCAGGTTCAGCTTGCTTCCACCGGCCCCATGACCCCCCTGCGCAAACAACAGCCTCATTCTCTGCACCGCTGCTGACCTCATTGTCTTTTTGTGAAGGGAAAATCCAGAGTTGCATTCTGTTAAATGGTGCATCGCCGGCGAGCAGGACGGACCTCTCTACCTCTGCCTCAAGCCTGCAGAGGAGCCGGGACGCTGCTGCCTTTCCCACAAGGAAAACATGGTAAGGAAGCGGAGCACAACACAACACCTTGCTGCATCTGCTGGAAACACCTGTCACCTTCACTTGCACCCTTCGCAATCAACAAGCTTTTAAACTTGTATCACGCTTGTTTTTGCTTTTTGTTCATGCTTTTTTTCCTTAGATTTCACGTGCAATTTATTACATCTCTTCCAGAATTTTAACATTGTGTTTGCACTATTCTCCACCGACCTCATGCTAACCAAAATTACATGGTTACACTCAAGGAAGCAGGTGGTGGAGCCATTTAACTGGCTGGATTTGGTATAAATGTAAAATAGTATGTCCACATCTCACATTTATGCAGAGCTTTATCATAATTACTGTGATTCTTTCAAAATGTTGCTTATTGAAGCAGCTGCTCTGTGGAAAACATACAAACACATCTGGTCCTGAGTGATAAGATCAACAACAACAGGAGGATTCGGATGCTCAAAATGCGCCACAAACACGCCAAAAGCTTCATCTCATGTCACACACTCACACACACATACACACCTGTACACATTTAGAGCTGCATACATCTGGATTGGTCAGTGATGGCTAATATCCAGGACAACAGTGCCCATAATTAAAATCTGACACATTCTGACATGTTGTGGAGAGCAGATGGTCAGCAGTTAGGTTTTGTCTAAAGTGCACAAACTTGCCCAAAAACGTAATCTAGAGAAGAGTAAATGACTGATAGACGTGTGATGCTGTAAATCTTACAGAGTCTTGATGGAGACGCATTATCCGTGATTGAGAACCCGGCGGCTGTCAGTCATCCCTTTCCACCCGGAAAAGCAGCAGGAGTTGAAGAAGTCGAGGGGGTGCAGAGCTGGCTTAGAGGGTTTCACTCCTCGACTCTGGGTACATTCCAGCAACTGATTGGCGTCGAACGACAACAGCAATCATGCTTAATTAGCGAAAAAAAAGAAAAAAAAGAAAAAAGAGCTGCTAAAACACAACATGCAAACTGTGATGGAGACATCTGTTAGCACACCACTGTTATAGTCCTCCAAGCTCGCACTTCTCCTTTAAGCCTTGTGGTCTCTCATAAGCGCAGGCTGGTGTGCAAAGATATAATGAATGACAGATGCAATGATAAAAGTCCTCATGGGAGTGCTCTAATTATAATCTTGCACATTCACGATAACATTCTAGAAGTCCTTACATCAGCTTATTTTCACGTTATCCTGTGTTACACACCATTTCTGTAGGTAAAGGTAGATCAGACTGCTCTTAGCCAAAGCAGCTGTGATAGGAAACAGCAAAAATGTCAACCAATCCTTTAATATTAAACTACTTTGAGTTGTGTGCATGTGTAGAAAACAGCTTTTTTAATATCTGCCTCAGTCCTAAGTGTCATATGTAACAGCTGATATTTAATAATGTGTCTCTGCTTTAGCTCACAGACTGGTGAGGCTGTTGGCAGCAGTGTGTGCAGTTGGACTCCTGGGAGGTTTGGCTGTGGGTGTCTGGTTCCTAGGTGAGTCTGTGTCTGAGGAAGAATCACTAAATCATCTGAAATAACCAGGAAATTGAGTCACAACCAGCCTGGCTCTTGCGCATTTTCTTGTCATTTTTGTACAATGAAGGCCATGAATGCCTGCACATATTGGCAGACACTAATAAAATATAATATATAAAACGGATCATTGCTGTTAATGTGGCACTGCTACACTCTCATCAACATTTGCTTTAATCTTGAATGGAATATAAGCCACACTTTAATGCTACGCAACTTAAAAATGTCCTATGGATGTGTCCACATACAGTGAAGCTCCTGCTCAGACCGTCCTCCTCTCAAAGCCCGGTGGGACTCGGGGACACAAAGGAGACGTCCTTCTGCAATGTGACGGAGGATATTTCCATCTCTGACCCCAGGAAAGGTCTGTGTCATCTCCTCTATTTAATCACTACATTTTAAACAGATTTACAAGTAGAACGGGATTATGTGGTGGTTTATTGTTATATGATTCATCACAACAGGTCATGGTTCACCTCTGAAGTGATTTTTAAGCAACATTAACATTCCATAGCTGCTTCTTGTTGCCTCTTCTCCCCACTCTCGAGACGTGCCCATCGGCTGACATGAAAACATCACGCATAATGATCTGTGCGCATTGGATACATTAGCATAGACGCTTGTTGATTTTCCTAATCATTTCCTGCTCATGGACCGCGAGTTTGTCTCTGGAGGGATTTTCAAATCAATCAGGTTCAGTGTTTTACAGAATCAGCCCCGAGAACTCGCTCCTGGAGATCCAGCTGGGGAAGCTGCCCACCTGGCTGCCAGTTTGCTATGAAAGGTGGAACTCCTCGCTGGGAACGCTGGTCTGCAGGCAGCTGGGCTATCTGAGGTTCGTCTGCATGCCCGACAGGATGACACACTGCCTCCCCGTTACTTTAAGGACTTAACTCTGATTGAGAGTTGTGCGCCTCCTCACTACCTTACAGTTTAATCTCCTATCCTCCCTTGCTGGGGATGAAGTCTCAGTTTATTGATGATCTGCTAATACCTCATTTACAATCTTGCTTCACACCTTATGAGTCTGAATTATCTTAATATTCACTCCTACTCATTTCGCATATGTTCTCTCTCCAGACTGACCAAGCATAAAGGAGTGAATCTCACTGATATCGGGCCCAACTACACGGACGGTTTTATACAAATTACCTCAGAGTTCAAGAGCAATCTGGAAAATATGTGGCAATTGAGGTAAGGCCATTTGTCTGCGGACATCACACTCATAATGATGCAGAGAAAATTGCGGGTGCTAACACATTAATTATGCATCATTAGTTACCCAATTTATTTTCATTTAGGGGGAGCTGTATCACCGGGAAGGTCATCGCTTTGCAATGTTTTGGTGAGCAAATTAAACTTCACTTTTTCTTTGACTTTGCACAACAACGGCAAACCCAGTAGTCTTGAGAGAACGCTTCGCACCAGCGGCAGAGACGACGTTCGATGCTGCATTTGCTGACCAGACTTCAATTCCCCTTTTGATGAATGGGTCTCTGTGTAGAATGCGGCACGCGAGCAAAGCTGCCCAGAATCATCGGGGGAGTGGAGGCCACGCTGGGCAGGTGGCCGTGGCAGGTCAGCCTCTACTACAGCAACCGCCACACCTGCGGAGGCTCCATCATCACCAGTCAATGGATAGTCACAGCTGCACATTGTGTACACAAGTAAGACTGTTGACCTTAGCGCCGCTAAAGGTCAGAGGTCGTAGACTTCATGTAACAGGATAATCACTCATTAACAGCCACATAGCATCGATGGCAACGCTCTCTGAATCGCATCTGACTCTTTCATTTGCTTCAAATGTCAGCTACAGGCTCCCTCAGGTGTCCAGCTGGGTGGTCTACGCCGGTATTGTGACGCGCAGCTCGGCTAAAATGGCCCAGCACGCAGGCTACGCCGTTGAGAAGATCATCTACAACAAGGACTACAACCACAGGAGCCACGACAGCGACATCGCTCTGATGAAACTGCGGACGCCGCTCAACTTCTCGGGTCGGTCCTTTGCGAGCTTTGACCTCACAGCACTAACGAGAAATAGCGAGGCCTCAATTTGCTATCCGAGCTTTTTGTACTGATGCTTTTCAGAAATTAGTGACATAAGTGTTCCGCACCATTAGAGCTCATGGACTTGTTTTTGCAAATGTATAAATTGTTTGCTTGAAAACAAACACAGTCAAATGATGGGCCATTACTTATGACAACATGCATGAAGGAATGTATATTGTACAGAGCAAACTATTTGATGATGAACGGTGACCTTGAGAAACCCGAACGTAGTCAGCAAAAATAATCCTCTACATCTCTCAACAACATATTTTAATCCATTTGGAGCAGATTTGAGTGAAACGTCAGGATCAAAGCCAAACCATTAAATTCTCACCTGTCAGAGAAAACACAGCGAGGCTAAATACTCCCTTTTTCTTCCCTTTAACTAGACACAGTCAGGCCTGTTTGTCTGCCTCAGTATGACTATGATCCTCCAGGAGGCACCCAGTGCTGGATCTCTGGATGGGGATACACGCAGCCTGATGGTGGTGAGACGTTTTGTACTGCTCAGAAACAAATTAACATCTGCTGCATGTCTAATTCAAACACCAGAGTGTACCGAGCGTATTGAATGTGTGTGTTTTTTCTCTCTCAGTTCACTCATCTGACACCCTGAAAGAGGCACCTGTTCCCATAATAAGCACAAAGAAGTGCAACAGCTCCTGCATGTACAATGGGGAGATCACACCGCGGATGCTTTGCGCCGGATACACAGAGGGAAAAGTGGATGCATGTCAGGTCACATGCATGTTTTGAACTTTGCCTCCCTGAGCCATTTAGACGGATGAGCCTCGGCTTCTGTGATTTGCTTGTTGTGAAGCATTGGCAGGATGAAGGTTGGGCCAGTCATGATCAACATCTGTATTTACCTCCCTAGGGGGACAGTGGTGGTCCTCTGGTTTGCCAAGATGACAGCGTGTGGAGGCTGATGGGGGTTGTCAGCTGGGGGACAGGCTGCGCTGAGCCCAACCATCCTGGAGTTTACACCAAAGTGGCTGAATTCCTAGGCTGGATCTATGACATGATTGAGGTAAACTCAGTTATTCAGACACTGGATAGTTTTGACATTCTTATTAGGATTTCAGTTTAATTTCAGAGTAAAATGTTGTACTTTTTACTCTATTAATCCAACATAGTTTCATGAAGCATGTTTAGTTGCATTCTAATTTATTCCCAAAAAAAAAGGTAAAATAAAATAAAAGAAATCATGAAAAGAGTCATACACAATAGGCTTCGGCCGTCTAATGTTGTAGTTAACATTTTGCTAGCAATACTTAGATTCAAGAAAGCAAGTCTACTGCTGTCATTTAAATTTTAAACGAGTGCTGCCCAACTAAAATTATTATGTTGTTCCGACATTAGATTCCCAAATATACAGCAGACATGTCTGGACAAGACTCCAGCAACAACAGGTTAATGTTACCTCCATGCATTAAGGTTCGCCAGTTGGCTCTTTTTTTATGCATGATTGTTTTAGCTGATTAATATTGGCAGGGTGGTATAAATGTAAGCTGTCAGCGCAAGACAGATTTATGTTCTATGAATGTTTAGACTAAAACACCAGCTATGCATGCTTTAAAAAACAAAAACAAAAAAACAGGATAAACATGAACGGATGTTCGTGGGCGGCTAGCATTAGCATAACTGGTAGCTGACTTTACAGCGAACCTGGGCCTTAACTCAAGTTGCACGACGTTACCTGCGAGCAAGATATGAACCTCATTTCGGTGGTAAGAGTGCTTCCAAATGGTACCATTTCTGATGAATTGTGAGAGGTTTAATCTCGTAGGGAGCCCTCCAAATCCACGGTAAAAAAAAAAACCCAATGTCAAACGGAAGCGGAGACATGGCGCAGTATTTTTCAAACAAGAGGCCCCGCCCCCTGCTCGTTCCCTCCTCGAGCGCGTTACCAGGGGGGCGTGGTTTCCAGATAACACAGGACTTCCTCTCTTGTCCTGAGCGTGACCCAGAGACTTGAGCAATATAACGTCCTTCAGGATTAAAAGGATTCTACAAGACTGGCATATGTTTCGAGAAGAAACTCGACTCTGCTGTGTGACACGTGCAAACTGCAAATGTATGAATTATAAAACAGCCTCCCTTTCTCCCTGTTTTTCAGTGTACACCGATCAGCCACGACATTGACATCAGTGCATGTTTACCATGGAATATAATGCAACAGCCTTGCAATAAATTCTAATTTCAGGAGGACTTTTATGTAAAATAGGGGTGGAATTTGCGATGCTGTTGAACTGCACTGGGCTGGTCATATGCATGCATGTGACCAAAATATTGGGGACACCTCACAGTATAACTCTGTACGTAACAACTGATATGCTCATACCACCAATAATGGCTGTTTCTCTTTGCAGAATGACTGAATGGTGGATCACAAAGCACAACAAGCAGAGGATGCTCCTTTTAAATATTTAAAGAAATGTATCAATATTTTTACTCTCAGTGTCCGTAGAACATGTACATGTAAATGCATTGAGATGCATTGTTACCTTGTATTTTTCATGTATCAATATAAATTATACTTCTTGTAACAATTTGTCGAGTGTGATTATTGAACTGAGAGCATTCATTCTTCAATTCTTATTCTTATTCTTATAAAGTGTGAATGCTGAATGCGTTGAATTGCTGAAGAAAGATGCAGAAATGTCCTTGGTGCAATGTTTAAGAAAGCTGAATGTTGTTGTTTTTTTTAAGTATAAGCAGGGGACAACAATCTAGTTTGTGTTTATGCCACGAATGTATGAATGGAATCTGAATAAGTATAAATTGCTCCTGAACAGCTGAACTGACATGGCGATGTCATACAGTCATGACATGTGGCACAGTGTATGACAGCTTACAGTCTATCAGAGTGCAGTTACTCATTCATTGTTGAAACTCCAGAAACATTCAAATAACGAAATGTTCATATTTTGAAGGACATTTATGCTTCTGTTCAACCTTTAAAGGTTTTAACATTATTGGGCTTTTTTGACTTGAAGAACTGTGCCATTGAGACAAACGATTCACTTCAACTGCAGCTTTCATTCTTTCATTTCTCTTTTTGCTGCGTTGGTCCATCACTATGGCAACCATGCTTTGATGGGCTATAATGATGATTACTAAAATGATAATGATGTCATACACTATATAATGTCACACAGTCTAGACCGTATACAAGGGAATTCATCCTTGCATTCACTCGATAAATACAAAGTGATGTGACATTAATCGTTTAGCAGAATTTTTTTTTAACTTTTTGATTTTTGGAATTTATTTTACAGTTTTCAGCTGTGATTCAACACCTCCATTCAGCTCTGAGCGTTCACACGCAGCAAACACAATTTGTCGTTGATTTATTCCACCACAAGGTGGCATCTATGTAACGTTTCCGCTCGCACAGTCTCCATAGCAACTGACAACAGTAACTCCACGGGCATTAGCTGCTACTCCAATTTGTGAGGGGTCGGTTTAATTGCAGTTAAGTTGGTCGCGCTTGTAATGACAACTGCTTTGGTAGTTTAGAGCGAGACGAGAAACATTCAAACTCATCTCAGCAGCACAAGCAGCCTCTGCAACTTCAACCCCGCCACTCGGGTCTCTCGTCAGCTGGCCGTGCAGTTTACGCCGGTTTATCCTGGTTAATTTAACAATCACGGCAATCGGATGGAGATGTCGTCCGCCGGCAACGCGCAAGCAGTTCTGCAGCAGGTCAGCCAGCTGTGGTCCATGATGGATGACCTCTCCCTGAACGACCCCGCGGCCTATCGCAGCTTCATCGGGAGGATGCGAGCGGAGGCCGGATGCAGCGCGCCGCCGCCGCCGCCGCAGATCCACTCGAGTCTGCGCACCGAGATCCAGGTGAGCGACCCAAAAACAAATAAATAAATAAACACACGCGCCCTCACGCACAATGACCGCATTTCTTTTGCACACGTCAGTATCAGCACATCCTGTAACTGTACTCATGTTTCTGTTTATCATATGGATCACGTTCGTGGCTGCTACTGCTCTGCTTTAAAGGGGTACTTCAAGTTTAACTTACCATATTTATCGTTTTGTTTATAAGAGGAGAAGTTTCCTTTTCCCTATCTGTTCTACTTTTTTTGGTGATATTATTCTCATATATCTTTGGTATATTTTGGTACTTCCCCCTTTGTAACTTTATAGTTCACGCTGGCACGGAGCAACTGCGAGCATACGATTTCTTCTGGGATTAATAAAGTATTTCTGATTTTAAGTTTTTTTCCAGTGATCAGCCCACCATGTGGAGCACTCTAAACGCATTGCCCTCATACAGAGAGGGTGATGCATTTGATGGGTATTTATAGGTGGGGTTTTGTTGTTGTTGTTGTTGTTGTTTGCTGCCAATGTATGAGTAAATTTTCTCCATCAGATAATCACATGTTGACTTTGAAATCACAAATGTCAAAACTGAGCCAAAACAAGACATGTGATCAGCTGTGATGGACACTGTTGCTGTGGGAATCAATTTGCAGTGTCACGGAGCAGTAAGGAGCCCTTTATCACTAAGAAAAAATGCAGTGGCCCTTTTTTTTTTTTTTTTTTTTACACTTTACAACATTTTTTTTTCAAGTGACAAATCCCACAGTGGAGCTGTATCAGCCGAAAATGTCATTACCGATAGATAAATTCAGCTCCGTGCGATTTACTGCGCGGCACTCGCAGCTTCGACTGTGGCTCCCACTTCTATTCATAGCTCGGACTCGGTGCATGTTTTGACAGCTAGTTTCGACAGTACATCTGTGCCCCTCAACAGGAACCAGAGAAAGGGCTGCTGTACATCAATATATGCAGCTGGAGACGTGTGCCGGCGCCTCAGGATCCCAGCAAGCCGATACCTGTGTTTGCAGGAAAGCTGGCAACACACACGGATGAAGGTCAGAGCAAAAAGACGCAGCTGTGCTGCATCACAAGCTCAAAAAAAAAAAAAAAAAAAAGAATAATAAAAAGAGGACCTTTGTGTTCATCAACTTTTTGGTGTTTTCGCAGGGCAATATACTGTTCTTGATGTGGCATTAAATCCCGCTGTGCTGAAGGAAAGTAAGAGAGACAGAGCAGGGGTGAACCAAGTCTGTATGCTGGCCCTGAATTTTGCCCAGCAGCAGTATGGGCTGAGATTGTCTTCCCAGTACACCATTGTAAGCCAATGCCCAAAAAGTAGCCTGGATGACTTGCACTTTCGCTTTGGGTTTCAGCAAAGGTCAGACGCAGTCAGCCAACCAGACGCAGGTAAAGTAGTAAGTCAATCCCCTGATAAGCTACTGCAAGCCCTTTTTTTTTGTATCAGAGCTGCATTCTGCTGGTGCACCATCCCTCATTTCAAAATCATCCATAATACTCCATTTACAGTCTGTCAGACCCCAGCTGACCTTCTGCAGCAGATCTCCCTTCAAAGTTCGGAGAAACAAGACAGAGCTCCTGCCACGCCAGTTATCTGCGGACCCGCGGGGCACAAGAAGATGACCAACAAGAAGGATTTGATCCAGGTCATCTCCGCCACATACGTGCCCCCTCAGAAGCCAGAGTATCGGCTTCAGGTGATGACTGATGCGGCCGGAGCCCCTTGCAAGGTGGAGGTGATGGTGGAGCTGCCCAAGGTCGGCTCCATGTCAGAGTGCCGGCTGAGCGTGTCAAAGGTTAGTGGTTATTTAACAGCTACCGGTGAAGCACTTAAGATTCCGTCTGCGCTAGCGAGCAGTTGGGTGTCGTTAAAAATTCAGTCGGCCTGTTTTTCTTTTTTGCCGTCGTGAGTGTTTATAGCATGCTGTTTTTCGATGCAGGAAGATGTCTTATTGGAAGTGGAGGACGTCTACTATTTGCTTTTGGACCTCCCGCGAGCTGTGAATGAAGACACTGCATCTGCCATCTTTAACAAGCAGACTCGAAGGCTGACGTTAAGGGTGGATACCCTGTGAGCGGCGGTGTGGTCTGCAGGAAGCCAGCCGCTCTGGAATCATTTGCTACCGGAGTGATGACGGCTATTGTCGGCGGTTTTGGTGAGAGCGAGCCGAGCAAACGTCCGGAAATAAGTTAAAGTAAATAACCAGGACAAACTAAATTCCAGCTATGCTTGCCTGAGACTATAATCATGATTGAATGTTCTGCCCGAAAAACCTCAGCTCACCAAAAATAAACAAGCTCCACTGCAAACTGATGCTTTCTCCAAAACACAAATGTTGTTCTGCAATGAATGCCTCCGCTGTGTGGGTTGAGCTGCTGCAGTCAATTCAATTCTCAACCCCCCCACCCCAAAAAAAAAAAAAATTAATTGACATTAATGACAATCTGTGGGCTTTGTTTGTTAATGTGTGGGTGTGTGAGTGGAGGTGTAATGACTGGGAGCTAGTGCACAGTGTCATTACCGCCTTTTGGAATAATTGACAACAAAATGATCCATGCAGTAATTCATGTTTATTAAAACATCCAAAAAACAAACAAACAAACAAACAAAAAAAAGATGCAGGACAACGTTACTGTTTGGCAATCTGGAACTAGTGAAAAATGTCAGCAAAGGCTTTTATTTTAAGGTTTGCATACTCTGCACGGATCACAGCTTTTTAAAGCAAAAGTGGCCTTGACTGTCAATCACTTTCTTTTTCACAGTATCACCTTGGTAACTTGGTTAAGTAGTTAACCTGATGTCAAGTCCCACACATGTATGAGCCGCAAACAACGCCCAATATGCAACTCCTTCAAATAAAGTGATACCAGTATGTCAAGTCAAACTCTTCATATGAAACATTCCTTTTTATGCTTCTTCAAACAGCTCTCAATCTATTGGTCCCAGTCAACTATTAATAATGGAATCAGTTCTCATCAGTGGAATCCGGGTCCAGTGGACACAGCTGAGGTTTGTAGTGTTGATCTCGGCTCTACCTCCTCTCTCCATGGTCCTCCTCCACCCACGCTACGATCTTCCCTTCCCAGCCGGGCACGACCGCTCCATCCTGGAACACCTGCACAGAATCCACATCCAGCATTTACATATCCAAGAAAAACTCCCATCTATAATTTACAAAGGTCCGGAAAAGAAACTGAAAATGGCTGCTCGGTGTTATCAATTTCTCCTGGACGGAGATCAGTCCTCCCGCGGTGTTTTTGAAAGTAGGGAGCAGGCAGAGCTATTATTAGCATTGTACTCCATAACTGCCGCTTTATGTTTGCCAGCTGAAGATGATGTGAAAACAAGTGGGGGCTATAATTTAGTCCCCCGCCTACCTCCTCTTTCACTGTGCCAAACTCTGGGTCGAGGGCCTTGAAGTGGTATCTGAAACTGCCCTGTCTGTCCACTGCGGCCTTGAAGTCACGCAGCGTCACCTCACCCAGCCTACAAGAGCACACACACACACACACACACGCGCGCGCACACACACACACGCAGACTGAGGCTTTGCTCGCTTAAACATTTCACCAGCACAGCCACGAAACCCTCCGTACGCTGCATAGCTCAAGCATGACTCCAGGATCGGGCGCGCTCACATTGACACTCTCTAAAAAACCAACCAATCACCATTGAAATCGTGCACATTGCAACGAGAGAGCAGACAACGGCAGCTATATGAATCCAACAGGAAGCAATCTGTTTTCACCTTTTTGGAATATTAATCAGAAATGGAGTGAGCGAGCGGTCGGTGAAGTACAGCACTTTAGTGGAGACGGCCGTGTCCAGTCCCGGGCTGCTGTGGGAGTGCGCCATTTCTGGAAAATCATTACAAAAAAAAAAAGAAAGTGTTTTTTTTTTTAACAACAAGGGTCTAAAATGGCTTCATGGCCTGCATTGCCTTTTTGTACAATTTGATTTAGCAGACGGTGCTGAGTTTGGGCAGGAGGATGACAAATCCAAAAGAAAACAAGGATTTTGTTTGTCTCACTTGAGCTCGGCGGCCAGGAGTCACGGTCTGTGGAGTTGGCTCGGCGCCCTGGCGATTTAAATTCCTCCTTGAAGAAAAAAGAAGAAGAAGAAGAAGAAGAAGAAGTGGAAGAAGCAATTACTGGCGGTAAACAGTTGAACATTTATCCCTTTGTTGACTCATCATTCATCAGGCGACAGATGTGTTGCTACTTTTCAAACGGGCTTCCGAGACGGCGCGTGCTTCTGGGCTCGTACCGTTCTGTTCTGTCTGCGCTGGCTGTCCAATGAGTGCAAGCGGTCCATGAGGCTGGCCACGCCCTGCTCCAGAGTATCCAGAGTGTGGTGTTGAGGGTCGTGGCCAGAGAAGCTGTCCCTCAAGCTGCGCAGGGCTTCCCTCACCAGCTGCAGCTCTTCCCCCTGTGATGCACAGCTTCATCATGACGCTACAGTTTCGGCAATTGTTTATCAAATTAAACATTTATGGGCTTTTTTTTCTACTGGTGTGTGTGTGTGTGTGTGTGTGTGTGTGTGTTAAAATAACACAGAAAGTAAAAAAAAATAAAGCTGCAAACATGATTGGAGATAAAGGCCTCATCTTTTTGATTTACACTCTTAATTTAAGTTTGAATGCTGAGAGTATTCACATTTTATGTTTCCCAGTTTTTATTCTTCAGCTATAACCATTCAACCATCAACATTTATTCTTCCATACAATCTTTTTAATAACTTTTTACAGTATTAATTTATTGGTCAGCCAGCCAATTATTAATCCAAGTGAGTGAAACATTATTGGTTTGGGAGCTTTATTTTTTTTTCTTCTACTTTTTAGCTTTTTAGCATTCATTTAGCATTTTTTAAATCTTAAGAATTCTATTCAACTTTCAAATCATATGCTTTTGGTTGAATTTGGAC
The DNA here is from genome assembly GCA_901007715.1 of Dactylopterus volitans. Taxonomy (NCBI): domain Eukaryota; kingdom Metazoa; phylum Chordata; class Actinopteri; order Syngnathiformes; family Dactylopteridae; genus Dactylopterus; species Dactylopterus volitans. The sequence goes on from CAAKHG010023003.1 coordinate 24,671, forward strand.
GCTGACACTGTATTAAATCATCTTTCACAAGTGCATGACATCATCATGGCGATTCAGCTCAAGAATTTTTTTGTACTTACTCAGATTCCATTTATACATTTGCGACAGCAAAGCAAACAAGATTGGGATTTTCTGCTTTTCATACTTTGAAAACATTGTGCTTAAGCTTTAGTGCAAAGGCCATCTATGCTTCATTTGAGCTTTTCCTACCTTTTTTTGCATCGCTTAATTAAATTCAGCATCCCATCATTTTTTACAAGTTGGTTTTACACCGATCAAGCATAACACTATGACCACTGCATATTTACCATATAATATAATGCAACAGTCCTGCGATAGTCTCCCCTCAGGAGGGGAGTCTTATGTGTCTCTAAACATTTGGCACCCTAATGCATAGGAGTGGGTTGACCAAAGGTTTACTCAGAGGTGTCCCTAAACTTTTGGCACCATAACACATAGTTTAGAGACACCTCTGAGTATAACCGAGGACAGTTTAACAGCATCACAAATTACAGTCCCAATAAAATCATTAAAATATACAAACACCTCTCTCAAACAGAGTCAACAGAAATTCAACATCAAACTCCCTCTGAAGGGATAATTTATTGCCGGGCTGTTGCATTATATTCTATGGTGAACACGCATTGGTCATAATATTATGCTTGATCTGTGTACTATTCAATTATTAGGAGTTTGGTATTGTTTTAATCACAAATAACTTTTGATCAACTTTTTCTTTCTTCTGTGAGGAGGAAATAGCTTCTATACATCAAAATACAACAACAACAACAACAACAAATTAATGTGAGTGTTATTACAAAAGACAAGGATACATACCGGTGCACTATGCTGGAATATTGGAGGTGAGGATGAAGCCACTGAGTTGCTATAACCACAGCTTTCACCCCTGAATGACTGTCAGATGGAAAACAATAGTCACACGTGGGGCTGAGTTGCTCTCATCTTCAGTCTTCAGGTTAAGCCTGCCGATGTTCCTTAATTTTCTCTCATCAACACGAGTCATGAAAGGACTAAAACACCTAAGACTGATCTTGTGTATTGCGTAGCTTTATAAAACTTGCTCTTTTTTTTTTTTTTTTAGCACAAAACTGTTGTTCAATTTCGATTCCAAATGTGGCTGAACTGGATTCTTTAATCGTCGAGAATGGGCAGGAAAATCTGAGTGGGTGGGGACGGCGCTTCCCCCACCCTCAACACAGCTGAAGTACACTTGAGCAAGGCACCTGACCCCACCAATGCTTCCCGGGCGCTGTAACAATGGTCGCCCACTGCCCCTGTGTGTGTACTAACTATGCATGCAGTGTGTGTGTGTGTGCGTGTGTGTGTGTGTGGCTGTGGCATCTGAGCCAGGCGACTGTTTTTGTTGTGTGTGTGTGTGTGTG
>CAAKHG010023006.1:4431-34367 GCA_901007715.1 Dactylopterus volitans
AGCAGGGTGACCCAGATGAGAGTTCTCATGCATATATTGTTTTGGTGTATGCATGCGCATTCTTTTGTGTAGTGTAGGCCTGTAGAAACGACATGCACAAGTAGCTGAGGTTTGTGACTAAACGGGCATGCTCATACAGTAAGTATACTGATTAATGATGACATTAATTATGCTTATTTTTCCATGATGAATTGGCATTTTGCTTTTATGTATTACTTAAAAATTTGTAATGGGCTATTGAAAGTGGCTTATCTCTATTTCTCTATTTCCATCTGTAAGTATTTTATATAGTTATTTTATAATCCTTGATCGTTGTACAATGTAAATGCAGAAAACAATGCAGTGTTTCAGCCACTGAGTTTTTGGTCGGCTTACTACAGCCTCTAAGGTAAATTATGTTGCATTTGGGGGTATCCTCGTGCCCTAATGGTTTAAGATGCAGTACTCTCACCAAATCGTTTATCGTTGTAAATCAAACAGCCCTGCAAGTCCACCGAAGGCTGCCTTTGTGCACCGAACATGGGCCACTTCCATTGTTGGTAGCAGCAAATATATTAGTCAGAAGATGAGCCTAAAAGTTGCTTGCCTTAACAGTCACACATGCTTGCTCTGTGGGCATTTCTTCAAATAGTCTCTGTCATCATGGTTTACCATCAGTAACATGAGCAGTACCTTCATGTTTGCCACCACAACCCCATGTTTCACACAGTAGGTGTTTAATTATGACCTTCATTGCTATTTTTTTGTTTGTTTTTTTGTATGAAGCAGACATCTAAGACACATATTTAAATGCTGGCCTTAAATGCTGATTACCCCATTGTACTGAAATCACTTTGCAACACATTTTATAAATGGGAACATCAGTAACATCGAACAATCTGAATTGAATTTGATAACTTTGGTTAAATTTAACCATGGAATCCCGTATATAAAATAATAATATCAGAATGTGTTTTTATCATATTCAATTAACTGACTCCAGAAACGAGAGTGAGTGACACATGTATAGCTCTATCTGCGTCTGCCTCAACAAAACAGTCACACTTATCACACAAGGCCACTGGTCAGGCCCTTTTGAGTTTAAGGGGACATGCACATCACACCATCAGTGCAATGATGTAACCCACATGTATTTGGTCAAGGAGTGGACATTGTCTTCCCAGTTCACGTAAGCTCAGATCTGGGGAGTACCGCAGACATGCACTGATACTTTCTCCAAAGTTATGAGATGGTGAAAATGTGCCATTGACGCTGCCCTCCTCCTGTTTGTCTTCCCAGAGCAGTGTTGTGAGAGTCTGGAATCATCTGCTTAGTTTATCAGCAAAGGTTGAGAAGATTTACTGTCTGTCACTACGAGTTTACAGAGTGCACACAGTGATATTTCACTTTAAAACTTGTGCAAATACATTTTATCACTCCTATGATTTAGCTGCATTTTATATTTCCTGTGTAATTTGGACGCGAGTAGGCGTCTGATATTGCAGCTCGTGCGCGTGTATTTATGTTTGCTTGTGTGAATGTGTGTGTGCGCACACGCACGCACATGTACATGCATGTGTGGTTTTTTGTAACAGTACAAAGATGTCCCAAGGGCTTTTTCCCCCCTTTTCTCATTACAAATGCTAATGTCACATTAATGAAATCGGCTTAGTTTAAGGTTTATAGCGTAGCCTACACTCAGAGATTTGGCCTCGACACTTCCCACACATTTCAAGTTGAATCACATTTTTTCCTGTGGGCATGCTATTCTAAGTTACTCTAAAATGTATTGGCCTTGAGTGAAACTTTGGGGGGGAAAGTTTAGCTCATGGTTGCCAAGCTTTGTCAACAAAATTGTCGGGCCAGAGGCTATCGACTGCCCAGCTCCCAAAGAAGACAGTTAGCTTAGCTACACCAGTAATGGCTTCAACGAGAGACCGGCTAATGTAAACAGTGTGTTATTGTACGAGCAGTGGTTTGTAGAGTCACTGTTAATCATTGCTCGACAGAGAGCTTGTCAGGCACAACAACATGCCAGAGAGTTAATCATGGTTATAGATCCCTGGTTTTATGCAGATAACATGTTTAGCAGCTGTATTTCCTATCATCACGCGTTTCCAGTAAATATGATCAATAACAATACCATAAAGCATGATTCTAAGGGTGAAATAAAGATGTGAAACAGCTAATCAAAATCCATTTTAAACCAATTCCATTTAAAAATGTCAGGACATTGCCAAAACCCAGTTTTCACCCTTTAGCCATCAATCTTAGTCATATCTCTCACTTAAGTATGATTTTCTAACCTTTCACTCGTGCTTCACTTCTTGCTTCAGTTTGCCATTTTACTAAATACTAAAACATTCAAAGCTTTAACAGAGACTGATAAGACATTGCTCTTTGTAATTAAAAGACAATTTCATAAAATTGATTGCATTATGCTAATCAGGGGAGATAATATCTTAAAGTCAGGGTGAGACAGGGAGATATGAGGGAGTGTGAACAGTGGAAAGGAGTGACAGTCCAGCCGCCATTACAAGCTGCTGATTTCTGCAGAGTGCTTCATAAAATGTCAGAGCGCTTCTCCCTGAGCAAGACACTGAAAAATGGCAGTGCTGTGATGTGCTGGCACCTCACCTGCTGCACTGTGTGTGTGTGTGTGTGTGTGTGTGTGTGTGTGTGTGTGTGTGTGTGTGTGTGTGTGTGTGTGTGTGTGTGTGTGTGTGTGTGTGTGTGCTGTGGTGTGTGTGTGCGTGCGCGCGCGCACGCGCGTGTGTGTGTGTGTGTGTGCGTGTGCGTGTGTGTGTGTGTGTGTGTGTGTGTGTGTGTGTGTCCATGCTGGCCTCCCTCCCATGTTGCAGTGAAGCAGAACAGAGTGGCTGACTGCCCGCTGCTTTGCCTCCCTTTCTGTCAATACGACACTATTCTCTTCCAGCTTGTCATTTTCACCTTTAGCACTCAGTAGAGCATCTATTTTAACAAAGAAGTACATGTGATTGACATATTGAGTTTAGGGCTTCATCTGATCAAATCTGCAGTCAATGCAGCATTGGATTGTGTGCCACTGAAAAAAAAAATCTCTTGTTTACTAGCTTTTTATTTGCCATATAGCATTAAGACAGACATGAATGATTAATAAGTTGTCCAATAAGGAGCACTTAAATTTTTTTTGTGGTTGACTTATAAACTGATAGTTTCTTGTCATATGAAAAGCAGTTATTTTTGCTATTTTTTGTCATTTTTCCATTATGGGCTGTATATAAAAATGCACTGATCAGCCATAACGTAAACACTCCTGCATGTTTACCATAGATTATAATTCAGCAGCCCTGCAGTAAAATCTCCCTTCAGGAGGAGTTTCATGTTGAATTTTTAGTGAATATGTTTGAGAGAGGTGTTGACATATTTTAATATTTTAATGAGACTGTAATTAGTGATGCTGTGGAACCGTGCTTGCTTGGTTGTCCCTAATATTTTGGCCATCCCACTCAAATGTATTAGGGTGACAAAATAATAGGAGCGCGTATACAGTTCAACGGCATCACAGATTACAAACGCAAAGACAAACATTAAAAACGTCAACACCACCCTAAATCAGATTCAACACAAAGCTCCTCCTGAATGGAGAATTTATTGGAGGGCTATTTCATTATATTTTATGGCAAAAATGCTGTGATTTAAAGTCATGGTTAATTAGTGTATGTAGGTACCATGCTTCACCCAATAAAAGGGCTTTCTTGATATCCTATCATGGAGCTGTAGACTGTATACAAATGGATCATGGGTCTCAAAAAAATGAAGCCAAAAAATCTTGCCCACTTGCACTTGGGCTCACTTGAACCGGATCACTGTGCTGCTGGTGACGAGGGATGAAACTATAATATTGAGATGCCATCACCAAAATCACAAGTCTTTGGTTCACATTCTCAACCGTGTAATACAATGCCCAAATGATGTTGGAGGAAACACGAGCAAGTGAGCGAGCAACTAGCTAACTAGCTAACTAGAAGCTAGGCTGAGACCAGGCTTGCACCAGTCAGTGAAGACTTGGGAGGGCACGATTAGCATATTCATCGATCCCCGAATTCTAAATGAGGAAATAGGTGTTGGGTTACATTCAAGCCATCTTAAGACCGCAAAGGAATTTTTTTTTTTTTTAAGCAAAACGTCTCGGTGCGTCATTTCGAGGCACCGAGTTTGTTAGGAATTTAAAAGTGCAGGAGGTCATTTTAAATTCAGAACAGCTCACTTTGTACATCTACATCTTCTCCTCACATTTTAAGATATGATTCCCAAACACATGTTCGCAGATGCCTCCGTGACTACAACTATTTCTCTTAGAGCAGCTGTCAATCATGCTGTTAGACCCCTTTTTTTATGGCAATAGAAGACAAGCTCATTTGAACATACATCAGCTGTCTAAAATGATTCAAACCATGTTTGGGAAAATTTTGTTTGATTTTGTGTTTTTCTTTTTGTTTGCCCAGTCCCTTCCTCTAAAACTGAGGAAGGGTGGGATTTATGACCCACACCGCCAGTCTGTTGAATTTACTTTTGAGGAGCTGTCCATCTTCACACCAGCTATGTTGGGCTGCAGAATGGAGTTGACATTCTCGTCACGGACGGGATGTGTACTCAAAAATAGATTTGCAATGTGTACTGATTCTGATGGACACTTCAGTAGTTAGAAATCTATTAACACAATGAAAATCTTATGCAGTTTTTTCTTGTTCATTGTTCTGGGTAGCTTTCGAGTTTAGCCGGTTAAGAAGGAACATGGTGACTTTGTGTGGCGCGGAGGAGCAGCAGAAATAAGGCAATGAAAGCGTGCATAACACCTTATGTTATCTCGGAACTGTTTCGTGTAGGACCATGCAACAGGTGTAGGTCCTCATCTGAATTTGATCACATTTGCCACATGAGATGATACATGAGTTTTCTCCAGCATGTAGAGTCCCGGTTAAACAGAACTGATTCTAAATGGTCTCTTCCCATGGAAATGGACAGACGGGGCTGCAGCCACTCTCAGGCTTTTTCCATTGTTCTGTCACTGTCAGTTTGTTACTCTATTTGACATTCATGTTGTTTGCATCATGCAGATCTGGAGTACTGTGCTCATTCCCTTCTCCAGTCTCTCTCTTGCTCTCTCGCATGCTCTTCCCCTTCATCCTTTGATATTCCCTGATAACCAATGCTATTTCCTGTTGTTCAGTTTTCGTGTATTTAAGCATTTCCTGCATGTATTTAAATACATGCAGTTCACAGACTGATGGATATCAATGGCCTGCAACTTTAAATTTAAACTGTAAATTACTATTGTCATTTGTAATCTATGGCTTATCACAGATTTTGGTGCTTTTTTGCGCATTGACATGAGCTCAGAATCGCACACTACAAATAAATAGGTATAAGTACACCATCTAAAATATTTTTTATATATACAATATATACAGTATATATACAATATATTTAGCAGGTGTATATATACATATATATGAATGTGTGTATAAATATGCATACATCCATGCATATACACACACACACAATATGTATACATTAGAGTGATGGAGCATTTTCTTCTTTAGTTTTAGTAATTTTAGGATTTTGCAATAAAAGTAAAAGTTGACCAAGTTATGTTATCGTACCAAACAGATGAGTATCAGTGCACTCAGTTATGAAGTTTTATAAGAAGCACGAGGAAAGCAGCACAATTTATGTCTCAAAGAGTTTGAGATTATATTCAGTGAACATTTCATTTGATTATTACGATCATTTGGATTTCTGGTTGCAGTAACGTAATTAGAGCGAGACTGTGTGAGGTAAAATTATGTTACAGGTGTACACGTCCTGGATATGTACAAACTGAAATGAAACTCAAATAGTGTGAAAAGTGATTAGAGCTTTAAACGCCGGTTGATAAATTTATTCAACAAAAGCCTGGACAGTGTCACTGGAGGTATTGCAGATATTATTAAAATGTATTACTGGGATATCTGCACAAACTGCAAATGTTCTGTTGAATACTGTAAACCCGCCACTGTATTTAATATGTGTGATGTATTTTGTGAGGCAAGCTATGCACCTAGTATAAGCACAATGTTTAAAGCCTCGGGGCACAATTTTTTGCAAATCATCACTTTGGCACTTTGCACTGAGTTACATACACTGAAAATTGGACTAGAGCAAATGCAAAATACTGTAACAGTCTCTAATCTAAATGGTAATTAACATTAACAGGCATTGGCTTACCATTTACTTTGCCTCTAATACATCTGGTGTGTGTGTGCGTGCGTGCGTGCGTGCGTGCGTGCGTGCGTGCGTGCCTGCGTGCGTGCCTGCGTGCGTGTGTGTAAAAAACGAGACTCTTCATGTTTGTCAAACTGTTTCTCTTCATCTCAAATTGTGGGGACTCGTCTCTTTTGACAAGAAGTCCTCATAAAATCGATGCATTTATGGTGATGGCTTGAATTTAAGTTGAGGTTTTAGTTTAGGTAAGGAAATAAGTGTAAGTATAATGTCTGCTGAAGTGATGGAAGCACCATTGTGTGTGTGTGGGCATGAGTGTACGCATCAAACTATAAGGCCTCAGGTTGGTGTTATTCTGTGCTTCCATTCTGCTCCAAAGTCATTATGGACTCTTGTAGACAAATGCAGCCAGTGGCAAGCAGATCCCGTTCAGTCTGCAGAAAAAAACCATAATGAGCGGTGAGACTGGCAGATGAGTGCGAGTGGCTAGCAGAGGGAGGACAGATTCATCAGGGATGATTGCCTGATGCACACTTATGTTTTTTTGATGTGAAAACCCTGCTGGGTTACCATGGGGAGAATAATTAGCTTTGGCTGGATGCAGATGTGAATGAGCGTAAGAGATGGGAATTTTCTTATTGAGCATACTTTATGATACTCGGAATGGTGCATATGGGTGCGCTTGTGTGCACAGATATGCACTCACAAACAGACGCTCTTTCTCAAACACATTCACACAGACACACACTCACACTACCAGCTCATTCTCTTCTATTTATGGCCAGGAAATGGGAGTTGTGCTATGTCTGGTTGAGCTGAGTAACACTATTCTGTCACACATAGGTTTGACATCAAACACAAGTGACAAGCCTATCCAATTCCTCTCCACCGAGTCATCACCATGTCCCAAAATCACATTATTGTCACTGGGAAGCCAGCAGAGACGGATGGTGAGTAGGGGTGTTGATTCCAGCCTTTGGCATCTACAGTATGCTTGAAAAGGCAAATAAAGCCATTTGACAAGAGCTGATTTCTTGTCATGTCAAAAATACACAAAATGTGTGTGGCATGCTGTTTGGTTTTATACTTTATCTAAAGCCTCTTCCAGTGAAATTGATGTGTGTGTTACTAGAGAGCCCTCTGAATTCTGAAGCTGGAGACTCTTCAGTGTTAACGCCACGCTCTTGTATTTGCAGCACACAGGACCATATCATTACTTTTTTTTTTTTTTTTTTTGCCCTGGCGGGCAGTAAGCAGCTCTAGCTTGGTAAGCTCCAGTGTTACATTGAGGCAGGCAGGCAGGCAGGCAGGCAGGCAGTGGTGTGACTGTAATAAGACCTGTGGCCAGCACCACTGCCAAGGCTAGCTGAGGCGGGGTGAGAGATGGTGCCCATCCCCTACATGCCCTGCTCTGCCATCTGTCACTGGGCAGGAGCAGAGCTGAGGGAGGGGTCTGAGTCACTCTAGTTACTGTCACCTAGACAAACCACACTGGGGCAGGCTGCCTCTTTGTACTCCTTTCAGGCCTTCAATCCATCCAACTGCCAATACAATTTTTTTTTAGATTTCATTTATAGTGTTTTACTTAATTCATTTGAAATTTAGAAGCATTTTTTTTTAATATACATCCCCTGAAGTGTTATTAATTGCCACAGTGGTATAACACCCCAAGTGAAATGAGCTGAAATGATTATCTGATATTAATTAGCTGTTTCAAATCATTTCTCAGTTAACAATTCCGAACTTACCCTTGTTCACACTTAGGATCTGTGAGAATTTGCCTCATCTTATGTGTTACTATCACAACAATAATTCCAAACTTACCCTCGTTCACACTTGTGATTTGTGAGAATTTGTTTCGTTTTATGCGAGACTCTCCTGGAGCCTGCTACTCAAATAAAACAGGCAGTTCAGTCACACCACTGACTCCAGGAAATTGTGATATTTTGCCTGTGTTTTCTGACATTTCTGGCAAACAGCAGATTAATCAGGGATAAAGATGTTGAGTACTTGATTTGATATTTGGCTGTTTAGTTAGCAGTGAGGCTTGATATCACACAGCGCACACTGTCCCTTTAAATGTTCTCTTAAGTCGATGTTTGACTCTGGGCAAAGGTTGTCACTTAATTTTTTTGCCAAGACGCCTAGTTATGTCATTTCCTGGCGATCGGTGTGCATACATGGAGAGGAAAAGGGATGAGGCAAGCTTGTGCGTGCACTCAGCTGTAAGCAAGATTATCATTCCCAGTTAGTGTTCATTGCCAATAAGCATGCAACGTACAAACATCCACATCTATATTATGCACATGCCGTGCCTACAAAAACACACACCCACACGAACATACACAAACACAATGAGAGGTGCAAAGTTCAAACAGTAACTCTGAGCTACAGCCGCACAGGCCAGAATTAAAGGATGTTCAGGCTGATTGAGTCATTTGATGAGCTCACTTTTACAAGCACGGCTGCAACAAAAGTACCTGCGTGCATGTTTAAATGTGTGTGTCGCAATAGCCGTATCTTTTTTCTTTTCTTTTTTTTTTATTAATGAGTGATTCATAACTGACAATTTGTCAACCAGAGGAGTTTTTGGTCTCAAGACAAGTATGATCAGTGTTCAGAAAACACCTCATTATAGTGAAAACGGAAAGCAAATATCTGTTTGTACTTAGCAGCAGTGAATGAAACAACGTTATAACAGAGGATGATTCTCCGATGCTGATTAAACAAGAAGTGCTAATGGTGGATTACTCATGCCGATGCAGTTCTTTTTCCTGTCGACATTAATCATGTCACACCGGTTATGTCGGCATTTGTCTTGATAACTGTTTAGAGCAGGACGGAGCTAAACGGAGGTCTGCGTTTGACACCTTCTCCCGATCACACTAAAAGGTGGCGAGGAAGAGATCCAGAGGAAGCGGTGAGTTTTGTAGATGCAGATGTAAGAATTGGAAAGAAAAGAGAGCTGCGAGCCACACTGTCTTTGAATGGGGTCATCACAGGGAATAATGCATTTCACTTCTCTTGCGCCAAGCGATCCTTCCATTACGGCTGGAGAAGAGACATTGTGTCCACACTCTGATTACCACTGATCCATGCTGATGACTCTGTTGGCGGATTATCTCAGTTAGTATCAGCCATCTGTTACAGTGTGTATGTGTGTGTGTGTGTGTGTTTTTTTTTTTTTTTGTGTATGGGCGTGTGTGCTGAAGGGGTGAGGAGGAAAATGGGCTGGGCTGGGACGCACAGGGGGTTGAATAGTTTGAAGGTTTAACACAAACACACGCACGCACACACGCACGCACGCACATACGCATACACTTGTATAGACACATGTTGTGGTGGTCATTTGTAAAACAGAGGCGCGCGTAACTAAGCAGCGTTACTTACTCACAACACAGACTTACAGCGCCACAGAGCAAAATGCATGATGTAAGGCCACATAGGAAACAGCGCAGGCCATTACAACACCACCAAATGCACTCACTCTATCTCTCCTTTATACAACTCTGCCCTCCTTTCAGATGATGCTGACATGTGAAGGCTCCTATATGAAGGCCACATGCAATCATAAAACCGCAGAGCTGTTTATAGCTACACTATCTCCTGAAGGGCTGTTGCATCCAGCCACTATTAGCTGCACGCATTGACAGCTGGGCGCTGTGTTGTATTTGTGTACGTGACTGTGAATCCGGCACTGGAACACATCTTATAAATCATAGTCCAGCCATTAGCATAAATCCCCCCTCTTCTTGCATCTGCAAGACCTGCTGTTTCTGGTTGCACCGCTTCATGTTGATTGGTTGCTGGTGTTCAAGTCAAATTGATTTAGCCGTTCACGGAGATTATAACGCTTGCCTTATATCGCCACTGTGGCGCACCGTTAATTACCTATAAAATCAAGCTAATTCTGATGCTAAATCCATTTTAATTTCTCATAATTAAGTCAGGATTGGATCCTTAAATACCTTGGCACTCCATTATTGTTGCAATCATTGTTGTGGCTGTGCATTTGGTGGTACATTGCTGGGCTCAATCTTATTATTGTTATTAGATTTAATTGCACTAAGTGATCAGTTTGTAGTTGTCGGAGGAAGATGGACTTGCCTTGCAGTCTCTTCTCCCCCTGCTGTCCTTTCTGTCTCCATTTCTCATCCCCAGAAAGAGGCCCTTTGAGAGATTGTGAGAGATGAGAGGAGATGAGGGGGAGGGTAGCTCTGCTTTACACCTCTGCAAAGGAGGGATTGCTTTTTTGTTGTTTGTAAGGGGGGAAATCAATTCTGTTCACATCATCACGTTTTGACAAGGCGAGGCATTAAGTGCAGATATTGAGAAAACGACAGGAATGGTTTACAGCCTGTCCTTCATCTTCGCCACTCTAATTCTTTCATCTGCCTTTTTTTCACAACAAAATCAGAGTGTATTGTCTTGCTTATCCCCCTTTTTTCCCTCAATCTTTATATCTCTTTTCTCTTTTTCACTCTTTCTGTTTTTTCCCCCGCGAAAAGGTAGGGAATGATCTGCTTCACTTATCAGCTGACACCACATAAGCTCGCTCGTCCTCTGAGACATGAGTCTTTTGTTTTCATGTGCATTATGATAATAATGAAGGGCCACAGCTCCTCTCCGTTTTTTATCACACTTCTAATGAAACTTCCATTTTTTTTTTTTTGGTCAGGAACAACCACATCACACGTTTTTTGTTTTTTTTTTGTTTGTTTTGGATTTTTTTTTTATATCCTGTGGAATTTTTTTTTTCTCCTATGTTTTTTTCCCCAACCCTAACCTGACATTTAAAGGTTGACAGTGGAAGTGAAGAAGCACAGAGTGTGACAGCCATTCATGCAACAAAATGTGGCAGCGAGGCAAAAGTTTTTGGTTGCAGCTACAATAGAACGCTTCCTCTTCACTCGGACAGAAATTTATTCTTGTAACTAATATGTAACATTAATTCATTTACCATTCTGGTTGTTAAATTGGCTTTTTAGCCCACACCCTGTCACCTTGCGTGAGAGGCCATTTGTAGGACCTTTGACCTTGCTCATAATTACACACCCGCCATCTTTTTCACTGCAGCAATGGCAGTCATAGCTGCCCAAGTCCGATGGCACACCAGCCTCCTCCCCATGGACTGCAGCAGGTTTTCTTGTCATCCGCGCCTCTTGCTCAGCCTCTCCCTCTCTCCCACTCTCCCTCTCTCTTGTCAGTGTTGCTCCTGGCGAAAGGCTGATACTTGATATTCAGAGGATAGCAGCTTTTGTCTCAGAGATTTAATCAGTGGCTCTGCTCCCACTGCAGAGGAGAGAGGGAGGGAGTGAGGGAGGGTGGTGGTGGTGGTGGAGGGATGGTAGGAGAGAGGGAAGGAAAGAGAGATGGAGGCAGAGACTGTTTATGTGTAATGACACAATAACAAAGCCTGCCTGTAAAACACAATCTGCAAACTGTGCTTTTGAAGGGGATTTTCTGTCCTGGATTAGTGTCAGGCAGAGGGATATGGAAAAAGAGAAGACAGAAAAAGAGTCAGGTTGATGTGATAGACCAGGGAGGTGATTTTGTGTGTGTGTATGTGTGCATGTGTATGTTTGTGTGCATGTGTGTGTGTGCGTGTGTGCGTCCGTGTCTGCAGCGGGGGTTTGAATGTGTGAGTGTGCGCTCATGCGTGCGTGTGTGCAAATTCATGTGTTTTCATACTGTTTACTGTTTATTTGGCTGCACAAGTTGGCGGCTGTGTGGGCCCAGCCATATTGTGTTCTCACTTGTAGGCAAAAAGGGGATTAAAGTTGAATAATGTAAGCAAAATATTTGGATGCAGAATGGCCAAGTGTTTCCTGTAAGGGTTTATGTCGTTGGTTGGTTAATAAGGGCTGGCATGGCAACTGTGACCGTTAATGGAAAGCTACTGTGTTGCTTGATGCGCCCGTCATGTAAAAGCCTCTCCATTTAGCTCGAGCTGTAACTGAACAAGCAGTGTTGCCTTTAAAGACCTCAAAAAGCTCTTGAATTTAAATTACATCTTTTTCATCAAGGAGGTGTACAGGGATCCTAGTTGTCAAACACAGGTGTGCGCGAGTGTGCGTCAGTTTCCATGAACGTGTGCTGGTGTTTGTGGGGATATAAGGATAAAGATAGAAAAAAAGTGCGTGACGAATTGTTTGTTCTTTTTTATTTATTCATTTGTTTATTTTTGCTAACATTCCTCATCCCAAACATCCTACTTCAGCCAAACCAGTGGAAGTTAGTAAGTGAAACCCTGCATTTCTGTAATTGTGCCTTTCCTGTCGCAGACCATGTTCTCGGCACTGTAGATTTCAAAATTTTGCTTTGTTGTCCATAATTAGAGTCCTTAAAGATGTTCTCCTCCTTTCTACCCCATATAGAATCAATAGAGGCTGGGAGCCAGTGAGCATGGTTAAATAGAAATATTGTTCAGGGGAAGTGAGATGTGAAAAGAAAAGTGTCGCGGTGGGTGTGTGTATTGCGCGCGCGCTAGAATATGTTGTGTAGGTGTGACAGTATGCATTTGTGTGTATGTGTTTAAGTGTGTGCTTGTGTGTATGGGTGGTGTGTGCTTTGCTATTGTAACCCTGCTGATTGGATTGTGTTTGACAGATATGGAGTCTGGAGAGCGGCTGGCCTCCCCTGCGCCCACCCTGTCTGCTGCTCGCACCTCCTCCCCTGCGGCCTCTTCCTCCTCCTCCTCCTCCTCCTCTTCCTCTTCGTCATCCCCTGCTCCCCACTCTAAGAGCAGCCTGACCCCAAGCCCCTCAGGACTGGGATCCACCATCAGCACCTCTGGTAAGAAACTTTTTTTTTTTTTTCTGCTCGTTGATCTTCTGTCTCTCAAAAAAATATGTGTGCTCAAGAGAAGTGCCAACAGATTCTGCTAAAAGCTTCCCTGTACCCATAAGAAAGTGCAAAATATGGTCACCTTCATGTCTTGATAGTATTCAGAAACCTTGTCATTTCTTTACCTTGAAAAATGAGTTTCCTCTCGTATTAATTATACATTTATTTTGCAGCCTGTGTGAATACACCTCTCTCCCAGCTACACAGTTTTTTTTCCCTGACAGCTTGGGTTGCCATTGAAAAGCTGCTGCATTAATGAATCCCAAACAATTAGGGGGCTCTTTTGTGTGAGAAACACACACATGCTTTGCCATGTCTCCTGACAACCTTCAGCTCTCTAGCTCCAGCTGCCTCAGAGTCAGGCCCAGCACGACACTGTGCATGCGTGCGTGTGTGTGCGTGCGTGTGTGTGTGCGTGTGTGTGTGTGCGCGCGTGTGTGTGTGCGTGTGTGTGTGTGTGTGTGTGTGTAAAGAGAGAGACAGCGAGAGAGAGGGAGAGAGGGACAGAGAGAGAGAGCGAGAGAGACTCTGCCTGTATGACTCGTCAGCCACTCCATGTCTTGTCAGCCCTGTCCAGCATCCAGCCTTCTTTTCTATGTACTGGTCAAAGCCATTAGGCAAAGAGGAGTTTGTATGTGTGTGTGTGAGTGTGTGTAAATGTGTTTGTATCTTTGTGTGTTTTTCAGATATTGCTTGGGTGAGTGAGTGAATCATTTGCTCATGCTCTCTTTCTCCTCATCTCTTAATGTCTTGCTGTTTTTTTTTCTTTTTCATAGGCCCTCTATATACACTTACATGGACCAAGATTGCACTGAGCGGGGCAAAGCATTTATCCTGCTTTCTCCATAATTGTTGGGCTTTCCCTTTGTTAATCATAGCCCTTTGGTTTGTCTCCCATCTCCCTTGTGTTACCAAAAGGAAGAATCCATGAGACGTTTCTCTGCCCTATGCATTATACACCTAGCTGATCCCTCTGTGCCGTTACATGTGCTTACATTTTCTAGATTAGCGATTTTGGACATCAAATTAAATGAGAGGGAACCTGCTCGCTCTGAACTGTGGCAGTGTTTCTGCAAACTGAGCAAGCCCTGTTTTATGCCCTTGTCACTGAGTGGAGTTTAACCCTGTGCATAAACTGAAAGAGTTATTGTTATATCATCTCTTCCCACAAGTAAATATCAACCAAGTGTATTGTGTAAGCAGGTACACAATATCAGTAATCATCTATTGCAGAGATAGATTACACTATCATGAAAGACTGTGCAGACATTGATTCAAGGTTCTTTGCTGGTGTGCCAATAGCACTTCAGAAAAAAAATCTGAAGAACACTGAAATGAGCATAGACCTTGTGCGTGTGTGCGTGTGTGTGTGTGCGTGTGTGTGTGTGTGTGTGTATGTGTGTGTGTGTGTGTGTGCGTGTGCGCGTGTGTGTGTGTGTGCATGCATGCCCATGTGCATGTGTGTCATTGATGAGGATATCACTTGGAGAATAAAAGCTGATCGGTGCTTGTAGCACTCTCCTTCTGGGATCAACTCACGGATGCAATTAACTTAAATCTGTCTGTGGAAATTTGATTGACTGCAACAAACAACAAATTAATCCCCCTTCGGCAGCATCCAAACATGAAAAAAGCAGGCGGTGCAGTTTGACAGAGTGGAGCAAGGATTGAAACAGAATGAGAAAGAGGGCGAGGGAGAGAGAGAAAGAGAGATGGTGAGAGAGAGTAGGTAATCCTAGGTATGTCTTTCCTGTGCTCTGTTCTCGCTTCAAATTTTTAGATTTAATTATTCGCCTTCTGGAAGCCTGCATTAATATTGAAAAGGCATTTGCAGATGTCACTTTGTGTTGCTTGGAAAGGAAAGGGGTGTGCAATGGGGGGTGGTGGTGCGGGTGCTGGGAAGACATAGGGGTGGGTTGGTGAGGGTGTGGGGGGGTGACAGGGTGTGTGTGTGTGCATGTGCATGTGTGTGTGTGTGGTGGGGAGAGGGAGGGAGGGGGGTGTTGGGGAGAGGTGGACACCCCAGGCATGAGTGAATGCTGTTGCTGGCCTTTCTGGAGGTTGCAATGCAGACGTTTATCTTTATTCTCGCTTGCTAGGTTGGCACGGCAAGCACTACACATTCAGCATATTCTAATGAAATTCTGAGGGTAGATTTTTTTTTTGCTGTCTTGCGATAGAGAGCGGCCTTGAAACCAACACAAAAGGCCGTCCTGCGCATATGCAGAATGTTTTGTTTCACATGGTAACCACACATAGTTGAATTTTTGCTTAAAAATAATCTCCAAAAGCGATCTGTGGTGTCATGCTCATCTCGAGCCTTCTCAAGATTTTTCTGTTAAACAGATCTCATTCCTCAGACAGAGAATTCGAATAATAAGGCCTACAGTGTATAGTTTACCTCTGAATAATTAGATAGCAGGCTGCATAAGTTGAAAAAATACTGTGCTCCAGTGTCACTCGGTTTTACATTTCTGTGGTATGTGTTAGTGTATAGTAGTTTGACATTTTCATCTGCGTTGAGCACGACACTTTCCTTTTCTTCCATCATCACTTTTTTCTTTTTCTTTTTTTTTCCGCAAGTGCATTACCTGGCTTATGCGGAGGCATCAAGCAGGCTTGCTCTCCTTTTCTGGAATAGAAATTGAATTTGCATGAAATATGCTCACACCAAATTGCATCTGACTCTGGGACGAGGTAATATGTGGCAGTCGCCCCTGCCAGAAATGATTGTGCTCAGGAAAAACGCTAGACGACGATGATGTTGATGAAGTATTCTGTGCTGAAATTGAATACCAAAAGGATAGAACGAGGTTAGCTTTTTACACCTTTTATACACACACACTTCCTTTTCTCACAGAGAAGATCTAGTCTTTGTCACATGGTCTGACACCCTGCCTAAATTGGAGAAATATCATTAAACTTTGCCCGGTGCTATAATTGGACTATGGCAAAATGCTCTGTAATTTCTGTATGTTTTTTTTTGTTGTTGTTTCTTTTATTATCTGCACAGACCTATGCGTCATGCTCAAGCAATAGACTGTCTGTCATATTCTTGCAAACACTGCAGCTACTTTTTAAAATTAAGTGAAGCATGTACAGCAAGCTAAATCTAGAGTTAATGCTAACGCAAATAGAAGGCAGTCGTTCTGATTTAATCCCATAGTCGGGTGGATAACAGGCGACACCTTCAAAAGCTGTTTAAATCTAGTTTTTACACCCTGTCGGGACTCCTATCGGGAGCTCACTGATGCAATTTCTTACGTTTTCTTCTCAAATAAGTATACAGCACAAAGCAAACAGTAGGCCAATGAGCGTGCTAAAGGTGCAACAAACAACTGTCACACAGATGTCCTTAGAGTGCCGTTTATGGACAAAAAGATTTGTTAGATATGTGCAGAATTCCGTTGGACGTGAGTATTTTTAGACCATGTAGTTCAAAGTCAGATCTACACAATCCATCTTTTAATCTCAGGTTCAGTCAGCTTTTTTGTATGTGAGGAGCTCTTCTCTCCCAAAGCTTGAAACAATGAATACCATTGAATATTGGGAAGCATAGAGAAATCATGCCGTTCCGTCAACTCAAGAATTTTATGACAACAACCTTTTGTCTTGCTTTAAGATGTCGCGAACACTCAAAGGACACATGGAGCACACGGAGTAAATCAAAGTCGGAGAACTTTTCTCCTCACGCTGCTCTTAGCGTTGTCCAGTTGTCCTTAAACTTTTCGAAATGTCCCCCTTCCTGGTTTGGGCCGTTTTACAGGCCGGCTGTTTGGAGCAGCAGGAGAGCAGCCCTTCATTGGCTCCACATTGTCAAGTGCCTTTCCACTGGTCAACCATCCAGCCTTTGGAGCGCTCTACACTGCTGGAGTAAGCAGGCCTGAGTTTGGTGGCCTGGGTTCCCTGGGCATGTCAGCTGCTCTGGCTGCTCATCCCCAGCTGGGAGCCCTTTCTGGTAAGATGAAGACAAAGGGACCAGGGGGGCAATGAGTTACTAAATGGGCATGCATCTACAATTTACTTTGTTTCTTGTCCTGTCTTCTCGCATATTCTCAGAGTGGTGGCGAGCTGCTGAAGCCCATGGACGAGGAGCTGCTGCCTTTCTCCCGTCTTTCATTGGTTTTCCTCCATTTTTCACCCCCCACATTCAGCCGAACCACAGCGCAAGTCCTGTTCAGATAAGGATGCCTGGCAAAAATAGCCATTCCCCACCCAAAGGTGATGTCAATGTCCAAAAGACCTGTTCACTGACCCATAAAGTTCCTCAAAATGTGTTACTATCACAGAAAATATTGCCAGTGCACAGCAGTTGGGGAAACATTGGATTATTATATCTGTTAGGCAGTTAGAAATCTCTCCAGAAATTCTGGAATTAATTAATGACATTTGTCAGAAATAATGAAACTTTGCTCTGCAAAAAATACCCTGCTCCACTCTCTGTATCTCTCTTCTTTTTTATCCACAGCCTTAATCCACTTTCCCCAAAGATGAGATTTCTCCCTTTCTAAACAAATTTAATGACTCTCTGATGCTGTCTACCTCTCTCCCACTTTTCTGTCATGTTCCCTCACACAGTTTCTTCTTTTTGCATTCTTTTAATTTCCCATTATCTTTTAATTTATCTTTTATTATGTAAATCACTCATGTTGAGCTTGTGCGCTGCACAGCCAGCATGTTTGACGAGATACATGCACACATCAGTATATTTATTAAGCCTAATTCCAATCTGCACAGGATATTTCATTATTTTGTGTAGCAAAGTCCTCTAAAAGATATACTGTAGATGATTAATGAAACTGAACGTCTGTTTTGTCTTCTCCCAGGGGTCAATGGGGCAGTCAATGGCAGTGGGGTCGGTGTTCCCACCACACAGTCGGGAAACTTTTCTGTAAGTCCGACCCCTGTCCAGGCAGCAGCCAAGCCAACCAAAAATGTAGATCCCGCCAACGCTCACTGTAGCAGCCCACAGAACAGCCCAGCAAAGACGGTGGAAAAGCCGGTCCAGAAAACTAAGGAGAAGGTCAGTAATAGTTTTAGTAATTGTGCAATTTGATAAAAAGATGACCTGAATTGGGGAGGTTCTGTATTTTGCCGTCAGGATGATTGTTGCCATTGTTCTTTCGTCTCAGAAGCCACGCAAGAAGGCAGCAGATGCTTCTGGAGTGAGCAATAGTGAATCGGGCACATCTTCTGACAGCTCAAGTGACGGGTCCCTCAGCAGTGATCTGGAAGATCTTGCAGAGGATGACGAAGATGATGACGACGATGATGAGGATGACGAGGAAGAGGACAAGCAGAGTGAACTATCAGACTCTGAGAAGAAGACAAAGAAAAAATCAAAGGTAAATAAGAAAACTAAATAATCATGGGTAACAACAATTTAAGTAAGATAATATAATAATGTATCAAGATAAAAAGTGTCATTTCTGTGCTGGTGCCAAGCAGGAAGGATAGCATAAGGCCAGCATGCCCTTGGCCACATTAAGTGAACTGAGGGTCTTCATTCTCTAAAACAGAGCCCAAAAGCCGACTAGATTTAGCGACCTTACATAATGTAAAGCTTTTCTCTGTTACAACTTTTAATTTTATTTCCTCCTTTCCAGATTTTGATACCAATCACTGGAACTGCAAAGACTGACAGACCACTCTCTGGGGCCCCTACATTAGAGCCCCAGGACAAGAAAGACAACCAGAACCAGAGGGTCCCCTCCAACCCCCCAGCCCTTGTTCCTTTGCCCTGCTCTGTCTCCCCCCCTGCCCTCTCCCAAACGTCACCACTGGCTCTGCATAGCTCCAGGTCCCGGACAGAGGGGCAACAGCAACACTTCAGTGTGATCCAGTCTACCGGTTTGGCTGCCAACCCAAAGCCCCTGGCACTCCTCACTCAGCCCCATAGGGAGACTTCACCATCTTCCTCCCCCATAGCCCTCACCTCATCTCCAAAGACACTTTCCAGCACTGCCTCTCCCAAACCTCCCAAACTGCTGCCCTCTTCCTCCCCACAACACCTGCCTCTCTCCCTCTGCTCCTCTCCCAAGCCTCTCTCTGTGCCCTCTCCACCTCGCTCAACTCTCCCATTGTCTACCTCCCCCAAACCTTTCAGTTTGACCTCATCTGTAACAAGCCCCCAGAAGTCCTCATTGAAGCCACCTCAGCATGCTGCTCCTGGCGCTGCCAAAGCCAACAGGAGGAAACTGTTGGAAGCCTCAATCGCGCAGATCAATGAGTTTAGACTCAAACAGGTAAGCCGACTTGGTAACGGTGACTGGATGGTCCTGAAAACGTTTTATTGCATTAAGCCACAGAAATTACATCGACGTCTCAGCTTAGTGGACCATTTGACAAGAGAAATATGACAACACAATCAAATGGAGTTAAAAAGGCTTCACTATATTTTCCAGCCAATGGAATAACAGTAATAAATACTATCCACTGGAGTGTAGTGTTGTATTTCTCTTTTTCTTCATAGTTACCCCAAATTAATCAGCACCTCTCTTCAACCGGTGTTCATTTACCAAGTATTCCAAGCAGCCTCTAGACAGACACATAACTGTTGCCGGTGAAGCTACGGATGAAATCAAAAGATTGACTGTTGCGGTTCCTCTTTTACATGAGACATGGACTTTGTACAAGAAGGAAACCTGTTTGAAATTATAGCACAGTCATGAGAGAACTCTTACAGCTCTAACTAAACAACAGAGGTTCATTTGTATGAATGTGATAGGATACCCTGAGTTCTTGTGCTTCTAATTTAGAGTACAAGTGAGTAAATGTTTTTCTCTTAGTGCACAGTATCAAGTAATTATTGAGGTCAAAGAAAAAAGCAGAACTATAAAAATGGTTCAGTTTGAAATATGTCATGATATCACTCATATCCTCTAGCTTTGAACAAAGTCATCGAGTACTACAAGAGCATTTAGTATTTAGTGTTTTTATAGATTGTACTTTTCTGGTTAAATTGATGAATAGTATTATTAATTAGTCTTTTTTTTGCCCTTAAAATATACCACAGTGCAAATATCCTGTGTTAAACACTTCCTTCAGTACAAGGCCATCATGTTGTACGCATTTGTGCTTTCCCACACATAGACATAAACGTTGTAAAGATTAGCCTACATTTAACATGAATACTTTCAGTCTCATCGAGACTATAGTTATTTATGTTTGTGGTCATTCCATAGAAATAAATCAATATGTTACTCTGCCTTTACTGACACTGAGTTTCACCAGATGAAATATGAATGATAGTATTGTAATTAATAAGCTAAACCTATTGAGATCAGCTTATTGTGTGAAAATCATTTCCCCTTTCTGTTTCCTTAGTAAAGAGAAGTTTAGAATGAGCAGAATTCCCCCAGTGGTTTCAGCACAGTTACTGTATTTCATGATCTCATGGTAATGAAATTGATTTGTTTCACTTGAAACCACATTCATTTTAGACCGCAGTGTTAAAGTCTAACCTGCCTTTTCGCTGCGCACAGACCGAACCAAACTTGTCAAAAAGGCAAAAATGCCCAGCTGCACGATAAAAAACGATGATGGAGCTTTTCAAATGTGGAGAGAATTAATTATAATTTTAGATACTCAGTGCTTCTTTTTCTGGACCTGCCCAAGTACAATGCCTTTTGTTGCATTTATGTTCTTTTTGTTTCCCAGAAAGAGGCTTAGACACAGTTAACTGTACCAGTGTTCGGCATTGTAGTTTTGTCACCTGCTCAAACAATCAGCAGTGATGCAAACTGACAGCTAGAGCAACTCCACTTTGTCCCATTTCTTTTCCAATTTTTTTCCTAACCTTTTATTGTTCCTCTCATTTTGCCTTTCCCCCCTCCCTCCCTCCCTTTGACTCCCTGCCTCTCCTTGTCCCCCTCGTCCTCCTCTTCTATTCCCAGACTCTCATGTCCCAAGGGCAGACGTTCCCAGCTGAGCTAAAGAAGCAGCAGCAGGGGCCGAACAAGTCTCCTAAGAGGAAATCTCTGTCTTCATCGCCATTGCCACCCGCTCCACCTCCTCCACCTCAGAACAATCACTCCAACCTCTTCCTCTCGAGTGCCCTGCTAGGCCTTCCTGAACCCCATCACCCCAATGGAGTCATCCAAAGCACCACTCAGGACGCGCCTTTGGCCCTCATCACCAAACCTCGCAAAGACTCTGTCTCTCAAGGCAAGTCCCCTCAGTGCGACTCTGATGCAGGGCCAATGCCTGTCAATCTGAGCACAGGGGCGAGCAGGACCCAAGCAAGCAGCCAGGCTGGGCTTCCGTCACAGCCCCCCACTACCTCACCCCATGCCACAGGCTATGGATCCAGAAAGAGCAAGACCCCCAAGGGTAAGGGACAAACACCAGGGCTGGGACAAGGACAGGGACAAACAGGGCCTTTAGCTGCCTGGAAGGGCTTCTCTCAGAACCATCTGGTGCAGTCTCTAGTAGATCTGTTTCGTGGAGGAGAGTCCGGGATTGGGATTCCGGGAGTTAGCATCCCTGGTGTTGGAATTCCTGGGGTGGGGATCCCTGGGACTTGTAATCCCACAGCCGGTCTCCCTGCCAACAAGGAATCTGATGACTCAGGAGATGATGATGATGATGAGGATGATGATATTGAGGAGGAGGATGATGAGGACTCAGATGATAGTCTGTCAGGTCAGTACCTTTTTTGTGCAGAACTAAAAGGAACTTTCACAATTGAGTATTCTTAGCATTGTTTAATGTTCTGATATTTTTATTGATTAATTAAAAAACTGCTTTGTTAATTATCTGTCTTGGTATCATAATTCCCGAAATCCAAGGTCCACAACCTACTAAAATATTCCATTTATTATCATTTCAAAGAAAAGCAGCAAATCCACTCAAAAGAGAAGCGGAACCATGTCAGGGTTTTTTTCCTTGAAGAATTACTTTCATGATTAATCAATAATGAAAATGGTTGCCGATCATTTGTCTGTTGATAGACTTGTAATCTCAAGTCTAATTATAAGGTTTCATCAGCTGTGTTAATACAAAATCCATATTAAATCCCCAGAACACAAAGAAAAAATACATTTAGTCTCCTGTTGTTTTTTAGTAACCGGATCCCTCTTTCATTTGAAATTTTGTTCCATTTCAGAGTCTGACAGCAACTCAGACAGTGACATCTCCGGCAAGAAAGTGAAGGAGTTAAAGCTGCTGCCATCTGGATCTTCTAAGAAGGAGAGGCTAACCAAAGGCCCAGAACTACTGAACACCTCAACCAATCACACAGCCACCAGCTGCTCCCCTCTCAACCTACAGGTCATCAAGACTCCCGCCATTGTCACCAGCTCCAGTGCCTTGGCCTATCATAGCTCTCCAGGCTCTTCCTCCTACACTCTAGCTTCTCCATTAGGTAATGTGAGAAACACACACAAAAAAAAAAATTCTGATTAAGAAACTAGAATAAAGAGGGGTAGAGAATAGATTTAGAAAATGTGTTTGAACTATGAAATTTAAAAAAAGTTACGAGTCTATGTCTTGGTTATCTAATCTTTTATCGATCTTTTTTTTTTACTGTTGTATGGCAATTAATAGATGTTTACTTTCATAACAAAGCCATATACAAATCCACAAAGAAAGCTCCAGCACGCTGCCTTGTTTCTAATTTGAAAAAACACAATATCCTGTCATCCTCAGATGACTGGAGCAGAACTGTTACTTTTAGAGAGACAGGAAGAAGGCAGTTGGTTGTCATGGTCTATCCAGCGCTCTGAGGTCCTGTAGAGGCATGCCTAAGAGCCCTGACAAGTCTTTTGGCACAGCTCTATCACTGCGTAGAGATTACCCAGATCAGAGAAAATAGGACATATGTGTTGCTTGCCAGGAATTTTCCAAGCAGACATTCCAGTCCTTCCTCAGTTGTGGGCGATTTTCTTCTCCCTCCTACGTTTCTTTAATAGCATTGTTCATTAGACAAAACCCTCTGATGTAAATTCTCTCATATGCTCATGTATGCCACAGCTGTTAGCTTTAGTTTTATGGGTTGATTACGGTGGTGACCATATGATGCTGGTAATTGCAGGTTTGGAAGGCCAGCGTAGAAATATGTTCAGACCCTTTCAGACATGATGGCAGCTGAACATGTTGGTTTCATGTCTTAAAAACCGCCCACTTTTTAACATAAAAGTCAAAACTACATTTTTTCTCTGTTGGACAAAGGACAGCTCATACCTGCACTAGATGCTAAAAATGAACACAAACGCACATGAGAAACTGTACCTCTCAAAGATCACTGACCAAAAGTCTCAAAATTCATCTATTATGCATAAAAAATATATTATATCGGTTTTGATACAACCATGAAAAACTTGAAACCATGAAATTCTGGATAGGCAGGCAGCGCAGGTTTTAACACAATGACAATGATAACTTGATAACTTCTCTGTTCGGTCCTCATTCATGCTTACTGCATGGATGAATAAATTAGCCAACTGAATATCCTCTGATTCTATGCCATCATAAAACAGTCGCCAGAATTTTCTCTCTAGAAACATTAAATGAGGAAACTGATGCAAAGATGTGCAACAATGGATTCATTGTGTGGCAGCTGAGGGCTTGAGCTTGCAGTGGTTATCAATTAAGGTGCCAGTGGCAAAATAAGTTTGAAAATGAAAATCCAGTTTATATCCCCATAAATTTTTAACTCACCACTCTTTCCTGCCAGATATTGCATGCAGCTCTGTCATGTCTGAATTAATTTATGAGGAGTGTTACTGTAAAAGACATCTTTGTCTGAATGACAAAAATCCTTGAAACAGATAGTTGAAGCCAGCAATGTTTCATATTCTTTCTATGAAAAGGGCTTTATAGGATGCTGTCTGGTCTGATTACAGAAAGTTCACAGGCTTTGATTGCGGTTTCTGTTTGTGTGAGGCATTTTAGACATAGATTTTGTTGTCAAATTGATGACTGAGCTGCTTCTCCACAGGCTTAGGGAAGCGGAAGAGGGTGATGGATGAGAAGGAGTTAATGGCACCTCTGGAGTTGGGGTACGTACAAGAGGCTGAGACAACAAACAAGTGCTTCACTTCTAACTTTGTTGAAACGTTTGTCACCTGCCTGATCATACTGTATACCCACCTGTGGTCCCATATGCTGTTCATGTTGTTGTTCATGAATCATCTGCTGTTTTTTTTTTCATTCATAAAATTCCAGGTGGCGGAGAGAAACAAGAATCAAAACAGTGGCAGGGCGACCACAGGGCGAGGTGGCCTACTACGCCCCTTGTGGGAAGAAATTAAGACAGTACCCAGATGTGATGAAGGTACCTTGGCCTAGCAGTGCCGCAGCATTGTCTGCCGCAATGATACAGAGGCGAATGTTTTGAGGCAAGGTAGATGAGCAGTTGAGTTTGTGTGTGGCAGATGTATTTTGGAAAAAAAAAAAAAAAAGGTCTACTTACTATTGAAGCACTGCTCATCTACATTGCTCAAACAAATGCTTGCGTATCTGGATTTGTTTAGTGCTTTTGCTCCCGATGCACTCCACCCCCACCCTGCTTTCTGTGACCATAATAGTGAGAGATGCTTCTATGATTCTCTTTTTGTGCCACTTTTTTCACTTTCCCTCCCCAAAAGATGATTAATAGTCAGTGTTGGGATGCACAGCTTTGGCCCCATTTGCAGAGTATATTATAGTCCATTATCTTTGCCTGGCTGATACACTGATTGTCACAACTGACTTTAAGTGTGAGCGGAAAAATGTCTACTCAGTAACAGTCACTGACTGCTACTCAGTCACCGGGCAGTAAAAGTCCGGTATGGCCACATATAAATAAAACGGACCTCAATTGTGCACCCCAAGGTCATAACAGTGATTAGCAGAGCTGCACAAATGCACACTGTAACCTTAGACTCCCTCCAATCTAGTGCCTCCTGCAGTTTCTGTTCAATGTCGCTAATTTTCGCTTTTTTTTCCCTGCCTAAACCAACGCCATTATTATTTTCTCTTCTGTAGTATCTATCCAGAAATGGAATAAGTGGCATCACGCGTGATAATTTTAGCTTCAGTGCAAAGATAAGGGTTGGTGACTTCTATGAAGCCAGAGAAGGACCCCAGGTGACTGCCTTTCATCTCTCTCTACCTCTCTCCCTGATCCCTGTTCATCTTTTCATCTAGCAACAGGCAGAGCTTTATGCAGCAGTCACTGTCAGAGAATGGATAGGAATCAACCAAAAGCCTGAGTAGTTTTAGCTCATAGATCTCTCGCTGTGCATGGAGAAATGTGATAATCAGATGACATTACTTCCACAGGTGACGAGTGATATATGTCATGTTATGTGTCTGTGATACAAAGAGATAATGTAGAAAATGGATGGCTGTGTTTCTTTGGAGGCAGAATAGGGATAATAGCGTAACCACACACAGTGCTGAGGGGCAAGAAAAACAGATCTGATAAATCTAAAATGGTCAGAGAAAAAGTAACTATTGTTGAATGTATCTTTTATTTAGATTTTTATAGTGTACTACAGAAAGTATTTTGAAATAGCGCAAAACATATTTTTGTTTTTGAATAGATCAGAGTCTAGCTATTGCTTAAATTGTTCCCTAGTGTGTTGTTCAAAAATTGTTGTATGTCAACAAGTCATTCACAGTTGCCCTGCTTCCTCCTCCCCGCACCTATGCGTTTCTATTTTTTTTTTTCACTCTTCAGGGTTTACAGTGGAGCCTGTTGAAGGAAGAGGAGGTCATTCCCCGTATTTTGGCGATGGAAGGTCGGAGGGGCCGCCCCCCGAATTCAGAGCGTCAGTTAGCTGGCGAAGGCACCAAAGCTAGCCGGCGGCGGAAGGGACGGCCCCCAAATGTGGGGGATCCACTGGTGCCAGAAGGACCAAGTCCCAGCGAGGTCAAACTTCTGCGCAAACTGGAGGCTCAAGGTCAGCAGGGGAAACGAGCCCCGAAGTATGATTGTCTAGGTGTATGTCCCATTAACCAAGCAGCCATTGCATAGTGCAGACAGCAGATGCATAAGCCCAGGTAGAATTACCCAGACAATTATTTCAATTATTTGTATTGTGATATTGGGAAATGTGAGTGGAAAGGTAACATACACTTTTCTAGTGGGTTTTCAGTCGGTCTGAAATACCTATCCGCAGGGGTTAAATTGGGATTTGGTATGTGAGGGAGCTCTGTGGTTTCAAGATTTCATGGATGCCACAGGAGTCTGAAAAGACTGAGGTCCTAAAAAAAGCTTGCTAGGCAAGTTTGAGGGTATTACCCACTGTTTCTTTTCCTTATCTAACCAAATATGTGCATTTTTAGAGCAAAACAAAAGCTTATAGCCATGCAGATGATATTAAAAACTAAAAAATGGATTTAGTAAATGAAATGAATATACTGTAAATAAGAATAACCCCCATTAGAAAACCCTTTGTGTAATGTAATGTTTGGCTAATAGAAAAGAAATCTTATTTATCTGTATCAGAAACTGCAAGTTAATAATCAGGTAATCAATAAGATAGAAAAAAATAAAGTGAAAATGAAACACCACCTCAAAAACACAAAAAGAAAAGCTGAGATATAGTTAGATGTAACTATAGCCAAGAGCACTGAAGGTTGTCCAGTTCCAGTGAGAGAAAAAGGTAAAAACAAAACAAAAAAACAACAACAAAAAAAAACAAGACAAGCAAAAGCAGCTTTACATCTCTGATATTACTAGTTTATCAAGACCAGAAAATGTATTTTCCTGAAGAAAATGCTTGTGAATTCTGAGAGCTGAATGGAATTGTTGAAGCAATTTTGAAACTGGCTAAATTAATACTAAAAGAGAAAAGTAGAGTGTAAAAGCTGCAAGAGCATGAATAAATAACATTGAAAAGCTACAGCTTAAGAGAGCTGATTTTTTTTTTTTAAAAAGCAAATAAGGTAGAAAAAAAAGCTCAAATGGGGAATATATTTGCTTTGACCCAAGATTAAGAAAATTGCAAAAAAAATTGGAAAAAGCTTAATCTTTTGATGTGTGAATGGTCCCCGTAGCTTACAGTATGCAAAAGTAATTGGTCAGCAAAAAACTAATGCAAGAAGAAGGAAAAAAAAAAAAACTGCGTGCACAAAATGCATGTGAATGCTGAGAGCTGAATGGGATGTTTGAAGCGATGTTGAAAATTGCTAGGTCAAGGCTAAAAAAGAAAACAGAAGAAAAAAGCTCCAAAATGAAGACGCGGCTATCGAAACAAAAAAAAAGAAGAAGCATGAACTGCATCAAAGCAGCAGTGCTTGACATGGGAGCATGCCCATTCAGTTCAACAGCAATGGCAACATTTTTACTGTGAAAGCTTGGTCTTGTAGGAATTTTAGAAGTTTTTAAAAAGTCAATAGGAAGAATAAATGTCCTTCGAAAGCTGATTATTTTGATAGTCGAATGGTTTCTGTAGCTTAAAGTACGCAGCAGTAGTTAGCCAGCTCTCTCTTCATCAAATCCCCTGGTTCTTTACGTTCGGCGTCATGTTCCCTGCGCGTTTCTCTGTCCATCTTCGTCTCTGGCGCGTTCCCTCCATTCACCGCGTGTCCCGCGTCTCCAGTTCCAGCGCTCAGCTTTGTCACTGTGAACTCACCAAATCGCTCAGGTGAAACTAGCCAGGATAAAACGTGACACATGGTGGCTGTCTTTAGCAACCACACCGACGCCTTTTGCCAAATGAGATGTAGGACCCCAGACAGTCCCATAAACGGGGTTCCTATACATCAGCTCACGTCAGTTAATAGACTATATTAGGTAAATGAACAGCGTGTTTTCTGAAGACATTGGAGCGAGATCGCTGAATTGTGAAAAAGGATGATACGAAATTTAGTTTGGGGCTGCTAATAACATTTAATTTGTGTGGAAAAACCATTAAATTATTAGCAGTCACACAAAAAGCTTTATTATATCTTATTGGCCAAAACCAAGTAGTTTGAAAAAAAAAACCCAAAACAGTTCTTATGGTCATTTTAGTCACTGTTTGACTCACTAAGAGCGTGAAAGCAGCCCCAGCCCAATCCAACCCCCACCTATCCAATTGATAATCTTAATCTTGCAAAACCAAAAAGATGTTCCCAGTCAAACATGCTAAATCAGGTTACGCTGGCATTTAGGGATTCTCCTGAAATTTCTCTTTGACATTGTCTGTCTTCTTCTCGCTCTGTGCAGAAATAGCCCGACAGGCTGCACAGATGAAACTGATGAGGAAACTGGAAAAGCAGGCGCTGGCACGGGCAGCCAAAGAAGCTCGGAAACAGCAAGGTAAACACGTTTTTTTTAGCGGCGTTAACAAGAGCACAGTGAGACAGTGTAGGTTAGTCAGCAGGTCACCTCGAAATATTTTGATCTATGGAGGTAATAGATCTCAGCCTTACTCTCTCCGGCCAATAATGGTAGTTGTTGTCTTTGAATTTATGTATTTACATATTTGTTTTTATCCCTTGAAGCACAGGCTTTAACATCCTTTCTGCTCTTATCTTCATTGCGACAACAGATATAATCATGCTGGTTTCAGCACACTGAGATGCAATTTTGTTTATTTAATTTTTCAGGATGACGTCTCAACACTGTGTGCTTTCTCCTCGCATGGCACCATTCCGTTTGTTCTTAGACCAACAATATATTCAGAAATATAGAATGCACTTACAGTTTTAAATAAAAGTCTGTCACAGAAGATTGTTATCGCCCGCGTTTTGAACTCAGCTCGCAGCAGTAGCCCTGCTATTACTCAAACACACACACACACACACACACGCAGAGATTTTTACTTGTAATCTAAAAACTGTCTTTAACCAACAGTCAGCTCACACCTCTGCGCTTTCATGGAGGTTAATAACATCCTTCAGTCGTCGCAGTCTGGGTGTAGACCTGGTCATATTGCAGTGACTGCCGCTGTTACCGCTGTGGATGACATTGTTAACTTTACTGATAAAAACCAATAGTGTGCCACATGCTCTGATCTGTCTAAGCCCCTTGATACTGTAGATCACAACATTATTTTTGTGAAGTGGTGTACAATCTTTTTAAGCTTAAATGGCTGTTCTAGGTAATCTTAATTGGTTTCTATTTTTAATAAGACTTTCAATTGTCTTAATAAGGGCTTCTTTGTGCTGCTTATTTGTCTAAGCTGTGATTTTTGGTGGAACTTCTTGGCCTCTTGTGTAAAAATACATTATAGATGATCTCCTAAATTGAGACCCCTTGAATGCAGCTGAACAACCGTAATTATCTTGGATATGACATGTTATGGTGTAATATTTGCAGATACTAATGTAAAAATGACTCTTGTAGCTATCATGGCAGCAGAGGAGAGGAGGAAGCAAAAAGAGCAGATCAAGATTCTCAAGCAGCAGGTGGGTCGACTCTGTGTGTGTGCTGACAAATCTTTTCCTTTCCTCTCCCCCTTATCCAAGGTGTGCTGAAACACGTAGCCCCCATGTGCAGCTCAGGAAATGCTGAATGGCTCTTTTGTGTTGCTTTTGCATTTCAGTTATCATCATTACCGCAAGTGCTTAACATACTGCTGTGTCTCTTTGCCTATCCCAAGTAGAGCTGAATGATTGGAAAGTGATTTTATACATAAGGATGTTTTTCCGTGCTGAAAATATTAAGAGATTATGTGTTTTTTTTTCTTTTCTTTCTCTCTCTCTCTCTTTTTTTTTATACAGGAAAAGATCAAGCGAATTCAGCAGATTCGGATGGAGAAGGAACTCAGGGCGCAGCAAATTTTGGAGGTACAGAATCTGATCCAATAGCACCTCTGATTAGGCAGAACATTCCTGGACGGCGACAGCCCCTCAGTCTATAGTGTTTTAATCTTCCTAAAGCTCATTACTGAACAGCAGCATGCATTGGAGGAGTTGCGTCTTCTTAGGCATAATTCCACATGGAACTA